>JAJIBD010006916.1:0-82143 GCA_021461705.1 Cryptotis parvus | reverse complement strand
CAAGCATGGATACTTTGACTTTCTTTTTTTTTTAATTTTTTTTATTTTTAAAATTACAAAGATATACAATTAAAAAGTTCATATTTGGGTTTTGGTCAAACAGTGTTGCAGCACCCATCCCCGCCACCAGTGCCCATCTCCCACCACCAACGCCCCCGGTTCCCTCCCCTCCCCAGCCCTGCTCCATGGCAGGTTCTTGGTTTCTTTCCATTTCTCTTTCTCTTTTCCTTCCCTCGAGACTATGAATTACAGAACATACTTTTAAAGGGTTGTCATGTGTATCTTTTTGCCTCTATTTAATGCTCAGTTCTAGGTTGGCATTAGTACCCTCAACAATTGTCAGCACACTGTTCCATTTCTGTCTTACCTAGCCTCTGAATCCCACACATTTGTGATAATTTCCACCTTGACAGGACCTCCTGATATATGTTTCACTTGATCTTGGATATTGGTATCATAATATGTACCTATATATTTATGTTATGCAGATAAATGCAGTCATTCTGTATCTGTCTCTCTCCTTCTGGCTAATTTCACTCAACATAATCTTCTCCATGTCCATCCATTTGTAGGCAAATTTTATAACTTCGTTTTTCCTAACAGCTGCATAGTATTCCATTGTGTAGATGTACCAAAGCTTTTTATCCAGTCATCGATTTTCGGGCACTCTGGTTGCTTCCAGATTCTGGCTATTGTGAATAATGCTGCTATGAACATAAAAGTAGGGATGGTGTTTCCGCTGCGTATTTTTGGCTTCCCAGAGTAGATTCCCAGGAGTGGTATCGCTGGGTCAAAATGGGAGTTCAATTTCTAGTCTTTGGAGGAAAGTCCATATTGTTTTCCAGAAAGGCTGTACCAGCCGGCATTCCCACCAACAATGGATGAGTGTCCCCTTTCCCCACACCCACGCCAGCACTTGTTGTTCTTGTTCTTTTGAATGTGTGCCAGTCTCTGTGGTGTAAAGTGGTATCTCATTGTTGTTTTGATTTGCATCTCTCTGATGATTAGTGATGATGAGCATTTTTTCATATGTTTTTTGGCCATTCGAATTTCTTCCTTGCTGAAGTTTCTGTTCATTTCTTGTCCCCATTTTTTTGATGGGGTTGTTTGTTTTCTTCTTGTAAAATTCTACCAGGCATGGATACTTGACTTTCTATAGCATTCAATAACTTTCCTTAGTTTAATATAGCCAGATTAGCATTTGAAAATCACACACATATTTATACAACAGGAAAATGATTTAGGGGGTGCAAGTAAAGTCTTCTAGAAGCATGTCTAGGTTACACTTCAGGGAAATACCATAATAGAAATGGTAATGCTCATTTGATGGTGTAGAATCGGCAAATGGGGAGGTGAGAAGTAGGTATGTTGATGCAAGATTCATAGTACCAAGGAATAGAGTGCTAGTACAGAGGTAAGGCACTTGCCCAGCATGCAGTTGAACCCTGTTCAATCCCTGGCACCACATAGCATTCCCTGAGCTCCATCAGGAGTGAGCCAGGAGTAAATCCTGAACATTGTTTAGTATGGCTCAACACCCCGCCTCCCAACCCAAAAAAGAAACTGGAGTCAGATACCAGAGCTAAGTTTTCTGCTCTACAGAAAGTGGAGGGGTCAGGCGCATTGCTGCCCCGAACATTTGAAGGAAAGTCAAAGGATAAGGGAGAAGATAGATCCATGCCTGTGGGTACACTTGATGTTTTGACTCAAATCCGCCCTAAGGGTTTGACCAACCTACTGCACAATTGCTAAGCCAATGCCTTTGGCAAGGGTCGGTGGCTCTGACCTCCCAGGTTACAGCACTAGGGTTCAGCCTTCCAGAAAGACTGCCTGCTCAGTCAATCAAACAACCTAACAATTCCGATTGCTTTTTTTCTTCTTTTTTTCTTTTTTTCACTCTAGTGGCCTGTTTGACCACGCAGAAGGTACTGACAAGCTGCCTCGGGGTTCTGTAAACACAAGCCCTCATCCTCTAAGAGCTCATTCTCTGGACTCTAAACCTCAAAAAGCCCCAAAGTCAAAGATTAACTTCCCACCACGTGTCCACTACACATTCGGATCGAACAAATGAATGGATGGAGGCAAGCAAGAAATACAACCTCCCAGTTGAAAGCTGCCATAAAATTGCCTTGGCCATACTACTCTGATTGCTCTTGGAAGCTCTTTTTCAGTGTATGTAAAAATTTGTAATCTGTGAGGGAGAACCAGATGCTTGGAGAGACTAATGAAGTCAAACACAAAATAAAAAGTGGTTGGTAGTCTCATAAAGTAACGCTAGGGAATGGCCTTACTTAGCAAGTTTGTGCCCTTCCCTACATTCCACAGGGAAGGACTCTACCCAGGCGTGCAGAGGAACCCCAGACCATTCCCAACAATAATTTGGCAGGCAACAGAATGTGGTATTGAAGTCCAATGGTGTTGGTAGTCACTTGGGTGTCATGTGGTACCAGGGATCAAACTCGGGCCTCAAATTCAAGGCATGCACTCCAGGTATCTGAAATACTCCCCTAACTCTACCCCCTTGACATTCTTGTTTGTTTTGTTACGGGCCACACCCTGCAAACCTCAAGGATTACTCCTATGTTCACATTCAGGAATTACTCCCTGCCAGTGTTCTGGGGACCATAAGGAATGACAGGGATAAAATCCAGGTTGACTACATGCAAGGCAAGCACCTTACCCATTATGCTATCGCTCGACCCTTACTGACATTCTTGAAATCAACTGAAACCTAATTTAGACTGAAGGAAAGATTCGAGATGAAAGAAATATTACTTTCTTGATACCTGTAATACCTCAAATCATTACAGAACTAGAGGAAATCGAAGAGCTCTGGTTTAAAGGGATTTTTTAAAGAAACCTCTATAAAGGAACAGAACAAGGAATGAACACATCACCTTCTACTGAGGTGGATGGATTAATTTAAATCTGGCTTTTATAATAGAATTATCTGGGGAGGTTTTCCATCACCCTGATCCCACAGTCCAACCCACCCACAAGATTCAAATTCCATCTATCCAGATAGGACCTGAGCATCATTTTATTTTCCTCTTAGCTCTTACATCCATTTTTCAAATTTTTTCTTACCTAAAACTCGAGGTAAGTTTTCAATTAGGGAGAGGGTAGAGTTGGACCATACCCAGATGTGCTCAGGTTTTTCTCCTGACTCTGTGCTCAGGGATCACATCTGGTATTGCTTGGGGAAACACAGGTTGTTTGTGTATGTATGTTGGTAACATAAAAGCTCCCATACTTTAACCCACATACTATCTCAGTCCTTTATTTGATGAACTGTGTACTAATTATTTTCTCCCCATCAGTAAGGTGGTCATCTAGTTTAGCCCCTATGGAGAAAGCAAGATGGAGCTCTCTTCAAGATATTGGAAGAGAATTGCCATATAGCCTTTCACATCTACCTACAAAACGCAGAAACATTCATTTGAAAGGATAAAGGCACAATTATGTTCATGGTAGAGCTTAGTACAATAGTCAGGATATAGAAAATAAAATATAAATGCCCAACTATATATGAATGGATCAAGAAGTTCTGGCATTCAGGAAGACTGGTCCGCAGATGAAAGCTTGCCACAAGTGGAAGGGGTGGGGAGGGCAAGTTAGGATAGATCAGAGACCAGGAAGACATTGATAGTTGGAAATGATCACTCGCGACAAGAACTGAGTGCTGAAAAAAGATAAAGGGATATATATGATAATGTATCAGTGCCTATATTGCAAGCCATAATGTCCAGAAGAAAAATAAAGTGTGTGTGAGAGAGAGAAAGAGAGAGAGAAAAGAGAGAGAAAAGAGAGAGAAAGAGGGCCGGAGCGATAGCCCAGCGGGTAGGGCATTTGTCTTGACGCCGGCCGGCCCATGCCGCCAGGGTTCGATCCCCGGATATCCCATATGGTCCCCGAGCACCGCCAGGAGTAATTCCTGAGTGCAGAGCCAGGAGTAACTCCCTAAGCATCGCCCGTGTGACCCAAAAAAAATAAAAAATGTAAAAAAAATAGAGAGAGAAAGAAGGAAGAAAAGTGATTGCCATAGAGGCAGGCTGTAAGGAAGTGGGAGCGGGAAGGGAAACTGGGGACACTGGTGGTGGGAAATAAACACTGATGAAGGGATGGGTATTGGAACATTTATGACTGAAAGCCAATCACGAACAACCTGGTAACTGTGTATCTAATAGTTATTCAATTAAAAATATTGTGGTATTCTATATCATAATTTGATATAGAATTATGATACGCAACTCTATAAACACCCAAAATCATGCAATTTGCCACAACTCAAATAGAACTAGAGGAACATGCTGAGAGAAGTCAGTTAGAAAGAAAGGGGAGAATGATTTCTGTCATCGTGGAACTTGGAGATACATAGCAAGGTAGCAACAAATGGCCAAATACAGCACATAGAGAGAACTAATCCATAGAGTCGTTTGTGGAGAAGGGACTGACAGGGAAGGGCTTGAGTAACCCATGACCACTTTTCTCTCCTTAAAAAAAGGGGGAAAGTTGGGTTCCTTGGAAAAGGGAGGTGGCTACACTGATGAGGAGTGTGGTATTGAAATTACATGCATGAGAAACCATCATTAACAGTATTGTAAATCACAGAACATCAGTACAACCAATACAAAATAGACCACATCAACCAATACAAAATAGAAATATCAAAAGATTAAAGAAAAATATTTCCTGCTGTGCCCCCACAGTCATACTTCAGAGGAGAGTTATTTGGGATTTGAGCTAGCCAAGACCTGGAAATACCATGTGCAATGAGTAACAAATAATTCATTCCGCTGGCCATTTCTCAGAGCTCCCCACACTAACCACCCCCCACCCCAGCTTATAATAATGAAGGAAACCAGAGTCAATCTTTGTTACTATGGATGCCTCAGTCCTGGTCATTCAAGAACTATTTAAGCAGTGGAGAGATACAACAGCGGGTATGGTGCTTGCTTTGCACATGCCCATTATAGGTTCAATCCCTGTACCACACAGGGTCCTCAAACACCACCAAGAGTGAGCACAAATCCAGAAGTAACCTGAGCACAGCGGGTATGGGCCAAAGACCAAAATGAAAGGAAAATAAACACTTAAGGTCCACTCTGGGAACAGATTCTGTGCTACACCCTTGGAACAACGAAAGGGATAACAATATGTAAATACTAATGTACCCCTACACCAAGCTTTATGGTAGAGAGGAATCTGGGTGGGACAAACTTGGAAACCAGGGGCTGTTTCTTGATGGAGGCAATGCCTCAATCAGGCAGAACTTTCTGCCACTAAGATAGTAACAGGTGTGCAGGTGTACAAAACTCTTGTCAAATAGAGAATTTGGTTCAATAATGAGCTTTTGTCCACCAGAACTGCTTCTGGAAATGATGTAAGAGGCTGGTAGGGAAATATGACTTGATAGAAATAAGGAGTCTGGGGCCGGAGCAATAATCCTGCGGGTAGGGGCATTTGCCTTGCATGCTGCCGATCCGGGTTCGATCCGTGGGATTCCATATGGTCTCCCGAGCAACGCCAGGAGTAATTCCTGAGTGCAGAGCCAGGAGTAACCCCTGAGCATCGCCGAGTGTGACACAAAAAAGCAAAAAAAAAAAGAAAGAAAGAAAGAAAGAAAGAAGGAGCCTGAAGAAAAGGGAGTCCCAGGTAGTATGTCCCACTTCTATGTACCTTTCCTTATTTCAGAATTCAAATACTTAAAAGTGGCTGACCCCAGTGAGATTTCTTGCTCAATGGAGTTCCAAAGCACAGAATTGGAAGTTGTTTCTGAATACTGCTGGGTGTGGCTCAATATCCTCCTTCAATGAAAAAATAAAATAGTCCCATGAGCCCAAAAGATCACTCAATGGCTCAGGCCCTTTGTAGTACCAGACCATGAGTTGAAACCCCAATGCCCCCACATGCACTGAAGTGATTGACAGCCCTTCTGTTTGTGATCCCCCGGCAAGGACTCAGAAGATGGCTTAGTGGATTTAGAAAGTACCTGAGTCAATGTGAGTTTAATCCCCAGTGCCATAAATGCTCTAAGTTCATGGTCCCTATTCACCCTGTGTTCTGGGGGCCCTCAGTGAGGGTAGAATTGCATATACACAAAGACTCCTTGACCTGTCTAGGGGGATAATGTGCTACACTTCTACCTACTTCACAGAGAGATTGCAGCCTCTTTGTAAGGGGAATGCAGATAACTAGGAGAAAGACAAAGGTATGTACCGAGCCCTTTCTCCAGGAACCTTGTGGATCATAAACAAGTGTCCTCTCCTCCCTGCACCCCAGGTTTCTTATTGGTACAAGGAGACACTGAGTGCAGGGAGCCCCAAGGCCCATTCTATTCTGAAAGTGCTCTCAGTTACCTCCCCCCGCCCCAAAAGGCATGGGACAAAAAGCACAAACTCAGTCCCCAGGGCACCCTAGCTGCCTTGTGTGTAGAAGTTAGGTAAGCCCAAAGAAGTTTCCAGGCTCTGAGCCCTCCAGACAAGAAGGCCACATTCTGTTTCCCCAGCAAGGGAAGGAAACAGCAGGTCTGCAAGGTTTATGAATGAAAGCTATGGGGGAAGGTTCACTGTGAGTGACCCATACCCACTTTTCTCTCAAAAAATATAGACAGGAGGTTAAAAAAAAAAAGGAAGGTTGTCTTAGCTGCTTTGTTTTTCAAAAATAAAGCAACTGATTCTCTACTACCATGCATTAGGGCCAGTAGTCTGGTCCACAAATCAGACATCAACTATTTCCTTTCTTGTCCAAAAACAGTCCTCTCTGTGGGAACACTGCGCACCATACGATAATGGCATTAAAAGGAAGCCCCACCCCCATCCCCACCCCTGCAAGCCTCCACAACACAGTTCATGGGCAATTCCAAGCTGTCAATCAGGGGCAAAAAAAGAGCTTCCAAATCCTATAGCCATTACTGTCTACCCTTTCTTTTGAAGGGCCTTTGATATTCCCCTTTTTCATCTCCCCTCGGCTTTTCAAGCCAACCCTAAACACTTGGGCAACTGTCAGAGAAGTTCGTTAGGAGTTGGCCTCTTATTAAGCCTCGCTCAGAAAAAGAAAGATTGGTAATGGGACCAAAATAAATCTGCTCCCATTGAACTCATTTCTGCCACAAAGCTGCCGGCTCTGGCTGCCACCACAGTTACCACCATTTAAGGGCAGGTGGCCCCATACCAAGCCGCTGGTGCCCAAGGAGCCGTCCCTTAGTTGCACACGCTTGGCCGGGCCTCACATGAGCATCAGGATCACAGTGAGGAAACGACCTGTCTACATCCGGATGTGCTTTATTTAGTTCATTCCCTGGAAAACCACTCGTGCGAGGGAGGTTCCTCACTCTGCTTCCTCCAATACAGCGAATGCACGTGGGCCTTTACTCACTTCTTGCTGGGACTAGTTTTGCCCTCTGCTCCAGCTCCAAATATCACCTCCCCCCAGCAGCCTTTCATGATCCCCTCTCCTCCTCTCCTTCCTTCCTTTGGGTTGTCCTGGCACGCTTTGTTCTTGCCGCATCTAGGAGTCCAAGGCTGACCTATCTGTCACCCCTGACAGACCGGAGTTCCTTTGAGGATAGGGGTTACAGTGACTGTCAGCTCCTGAGCAGCTTCTAAAATGGAAACCAACAGGGATAAAAGCAGCTTTCAGCAGTGCCCTAGCTCTAGCATTCTGTGGTTCTCAGAAACAGAAGGTCACTGCAGGACTTAAGGAGACTGCCTTGCATATAGCCAATCCAAGTTGGATGGCTGGCATTCCATACAGTCCCCAGAGCCCCCACCACAAGTGACTGCTGAGCGCAGAGCTAAAAGGAAGCCCTGAACACAGGTGTGTATGTGGCCCCAAACCAAAAATATTAAAGAAAAATGCAGTGCCACACACTGGCTTTTTAGGTCTTGGGAAGGTACATAATCTGGCTACTTGAGACTGTTATAGAAAGAACTATTCCCTCCACTCACCCGCCAGGTTTTTGTTTGGTTTCTGGGTTTTTTTTTGGGGGAGTGGGGGTATACCTGGCCAACGTCTCAGGGCTTACTCCTGGCTCTGTACTCAGGATAATCTAAAAACATGCTAGGGATTAAACCCAGCTCAGCCATGTGCAAGGTAAGCACCTTAATCTCTGTACACCCCCTCCATTCACCAGATATTTTGAACTCATGTGAAATCACTAGTTTTGTGGGGGATGAACTAGTGATTTCATAGGGCAGAGGTCGAAAGCAAACAGAGAGTGGGTGTTGGGATGGGGAGGGGCGATGACAGCAACAGGGGAGGGGAAGGGAAACAACAAGCCACGGAGGGCATTTGTTTTGAATTGGGGAATTCGCTAGTATAGAAGCCAATTGAAACCCTTGGCAGAGTCATTCAGCAGAATCAAAGATCTATAGTCACTGTAGCCTGGTGGGGGGAGAGGCACTAGTTACAGTTGCTTGGCTGTAAATAAAATATCCCCTGAACGAAGCATTTTAATTTGAAGTGATTCTATCAGGAGCAGCTGAAAAACCTTTCAGGGAAACTGGCAGTGTGAAGAGGAACTTCTATACCAATAGGAAAAAGGCATTGAAAAGAGCTAATGAAGTTTCAGCACGCAGCTCTGAACATGAGCAAGGCCCATTTGGATAGCGATCAGTGTGTTTCAGAAACAAAGCAAATGATCCCAGCCAGGAGGCTTTAAGAAGCCACAATACCTAGTTTCCTTCTGCAAGTTTCCTGTGAAACCCAGGCAGCGAACAGCCTCTTCCCAGCCAGCCTCCCACTACAGTCTGCAAGGAATAGGCCTTATTCCTAGGACTGGATGTAGAGCAACATGGACATGATGGCCATCCAATGCTTGGAAACACCTGTGAACCCAGTAGGTGTTTCATAGCTGTTAATGACGGTTATTTCTGGCTGAGGTGTTTTGTTGGGTTTGGCTGTGGAAGGGAAAGATGCCAATCAACAAAAAAGAGTCAAAGAAAGGTTGCACACCTTCGTGCTTGGTGGGCATGAGACCAGTAGGAAATGGGGGAAGGAGTAAGCAGTAAAGCAAAATTCACACAGTCTATTTTTAAAACGATGTCAATATGTGGGTGTACAGTAGTAGTGCTGTTAGCTCTGTTTTTGTTTTGGTTTTCTTAAATCTACAGACATCTGTTTGGGATTCCTTTGGCTCCAAGACTTTATTCTGTGGTATGATGGGCCAAAGGTCTAGGAATTGGTTAGAAGAATAACTTGGAGGGGGCCTGAGCGATAGCCCAGCGGGTAGGGCGTTGCCTTGCACACAGCCGCCCATGCTGGCCCGGGTTCGATCCCGGCATCCATATGGTCCCCCCGAGCACCGCCAGGAGTAATTCCTGAGTGCAGAGCCAGGAGTAACCCCTGAGCATTGCCAGGTGTGACCTAAAAAGCAAAAAAAAAAAAAAAAGAATAACTTGGAGAGATATGTATTTCCCTCCCTACCCATCCAATCCCCACCCCAGTCCATGCCCCATCAAATAAGCATACTATTGTGTGCAGATGAAAATGGAGCTCTCAAATCGCCATGATTTAACCAGTCCCCAGGCCAATGCCACAGTACCCAAATTCCCACCCCTACCACCCCCAACCTACAGCTGCTACCTAAAATTACACCATGAAGATCTCAAGTGTTTGAGGTAAATATCACCCAATATTAGAACACTTAATACATATCTCTTGATTTTTTTTACTCAGGAAAGGCAGGAAGGAGGTACTAAAAACCCGGCATGGACTCAGAATGGCAACTAGCTCCAAGGTGGATTTGCAAGGGATGGAGAATTGGATGACCAGAGAAAGAGGTCCAAGATATCTGCGTGAATACAAAAAAAAAGAAGCAAAAAAGAAGAAGGAGACAAATCACAAGGTCAGAGTGCGGGAGATGGGGCGGTCCTAACTGCAAATTAAATGGAAATTTCACAGCAAAGGTTTTTTTCTTTATTGTTTTGTTAGGGGCTATGCCTGCCTGTGCTCAGGCATCACTCTAGGTGGGCTCAGGGACCATATGAGATGCTGGGGACTGAACCCAAGTTTGCTACGTGCAAAGTAAACTGTAATATCTCTCTAGCACTTCAGATCAAGGGTCTAAGCTTAGAAGTGCCCTACCTTTTTTTTTAGAAATTTGTGTATGTGCACCTCAGCTCCAAGCTCTGGGTACACAAAGAAAGATCTGGAAAGAGGGCAACTGTCATTCGGAATCCAGCCTGCCATCAAAGACTCCAAGAGGAGCCAGTGCCCCATGATGGGGGTGGTTTCCTGTGACAACAGCTGCTTCTCTCTCCTTCCATCACCCAGCCCCCAGACTTTTCAATGAGGTCATCTAGTCTTCAGCTGCACAATCAAAACAAGTCAAGAGTAGGACACTGGAGTTATGACTGTTATGAAAACTCAAATCCATCAGCACATTCCTCAGGCCTGCACCTGGAGAGGCAGATGAAGGAGGCTTCCCAGGCTCAGGGCTGCCCTGGCTCCCAGGCCCCAAAAGTGTGACGTCCAGACAGGGGTCATTGCACATGCCAAATATAAAGAATTCCACGCACAGCATCACCAGGCAGGGGAGAAGGGGGAACCTGCCAGAGCTGCCCTCCCCTGGAAATTCTTCTTACCCTAGGCACCCTCCCTCCTTCTTGTGTTCCTGAAAAGGATGTATAAGAATCCTGGGTCCTGTGGGATCCCACCTTGAAACACCATTATTCTTTATGCTCTCATTTCCAGGATTCTCCCAAGGGCAAGATTCTGTTGCTAAGCCATAGCCCTTGGCTACTCAGCAAGAAGGAAAAGGCGCTATGAAACTGATGGGCCTCATGTTCTCAGGATATTCCTTGGGTCAAGACTGGTTAAAGTATTCTCCAGCCGAGTCTCCACTGACAGAGATGGGGGACGATGCTGATTATCCAACAGGTACTTGTTCTTGTGCCAAGGGTTGGTGAAAAGCTTGAATAAGCCTGCTCTATCTCATTGCATCACAACTACCAATCCTCATTTTACTAAAGAAGAAACCAAGGTTATGGGAGGCTAGGTTACTTACCCAGATCCTACAAATTAGAAATTTGCCAGTGGTGACCCAAACCCTAATGTCTCTAAAGCAGAGCCAAGGTTCTTACACAGGAAAACCGACTGGAGTTTCTGGCATTTGTTTTCTAGGACTTTCCCGCCACTCTAAATCCCAAGTAGCAAAAGCTGTTAACAAATAGACACTGAATTCAGCCACTTGATTCCAATGGGACTCACAGTGCTGGCTTTGAAGGATCTTCTTACACAGATCAGAGAGAAGATAGATGGTACACTCCTCCGAGTTAGTGTCAGAGTCACATCCTCTCAGACTTGAGTTCCCCTCAAAACAAATTTTTTCACCCAACTCAAGTCAGAAACTGGAAAAGCTCAAGTCAGCTTACCTTTATGGTTTCACTGGTGCAGTTTCAACTGAGGGAATAAGGTGAAAGCAGTGTCTCTACCCCGCTTTTTAAAAAAATACTTTATTATACCACCGTGAGATAGACAATTACAAAGATTTTCATATTTGGGATTTGGTCATACAGCTGCCCAGCACCCATCCATCCACCAGTGCCCATTTCCCACCACCAATGTCCACAATCCGCCCCCTTCCCTAGCCTGCCTCTATGGAAGGATCTTTATCTATTTTCTTTCTTTCTCTCTTCCTTCTCTTACATATTGTGGATTGTAATACATACATTCAGAGGTTATCATTTGTATCTTTTGCCTGTATTTAATGCTCAGTTCTAGGTTGATATTAGTACTTTCAACAATTATTAGCACACTGTTTCTTTCTCTGTCTTACCTAACCTCTGACTCCCACACGCTTGTGATAATTTCCACCTTTGACAAAACCTCCTGATCCATGTTTCACATGACCTTGGATACTAGTATCATAATATGTGTATATATATATATATATATATCACTCAAATAAATGCTGTCATTCTATATGTCTTTTTTCCTCCTGGCTAATTTCACTCAACATGATCCTCTCCATGTCCATCCATTTATAGGCAAATTTTATAACTTCATTACCCCGCTCTCCACGCATAACAGAAGGGAAGTGGGGAAGAAGCCTGTACCATGACAAATGGAACCTTGTCCTCCCAAGTCTGATGTGGGAAGAGGGCAAGCAGAGAGTGGACACAATTTACTTTGGTCTTCTCCCTTTCTGGGACCAAAGTTCAAGCTTCACAGCTCTGCTCCATGAGGCAGACCCAGGACCAGGGAGCAAAGAAAACTTAGACTCTTCAAAAGCAAGGCAGGAATACAACAGCTGAGGAGAAGCGTGGCTACTAGGATACAAAATGGCGGATCTTCTTTGGACAATACTCTGTTTCTGTGATTTAGGTTGCCAGTCACTGCCTGTGCTCTCCACACAGCTGTAGGGCTACCCTTTCATATGCCCACACTAAGCTTGTGCTCAGGTCATTCCCTTATCAAAAGCCAAGGCACATCACTGGGCATACACTCTGGAAAGGCTTGTGGAAGGACAGGATTTCTATTAAACTGGCATTCCTAGGAGATATTGCAGGATCATTCTCACACCACCACATTAGAACAAACATCACAATAAATCAAGTTGCATGAATTTTTTTGCTTCACAGTGCATTAAAAGTGGTATTTATAGTATACTCTGGCCCTATTAAGTGTGCAAGAGAATCATGCTTAAAAGAAATGTTCACACCTTAATTGAATGTGACACTAAGACACAAAGTGAGCTCGTGCTGTTGGAAAATGGCGCCTGTAGACTTCCTTCATACAGAGTTGCCACAAACCTTTAATTTGTAAAAAATCACAGTCTGGGGTCGGGTGGTGGCACAATAAAGCAAAGAAAGCATAATAGGAGGTTACTTTACAGAAATAAAGGAAAAGCAGGCAAAGAGGGCAGCAGATGGTTCTGTCTCAGGAAAAGTTTTGTACTCCGAGTTTGTTTTGCATTTAAGGATTGGGGCAGGACTAGGGTGAGAAAAATGAAGGAAATATCTTCTGTGTAAAATTAAAAGGAGAAGCAAAATACCCAGATATCAAGAGACTTGGGGATGGGAGAGAGATAGTATAGGGGCTACGGATACTTGTTTTGCATGCAGTCAACTCGGTTCAATCAGCGGCCAGGAGTAAACCCCTGAGCATCACTGGATATGGGCCAGAAACCAAAATAAATACATACACGAAATCAAGGTGCTTTGGGGGGAAGCAGGTATTGTGATACCATCCAGAAGTGCTCAGTACTTACTCCTGGTTCTGTGCTCAGGGGTCATTCCTGCCAGACCTCTGGGGACCAGAAGCAGCACCAAGATAAAAACCAGGTTAGCTGCTTGCCTGGTAAGTGCCTTAACTCCTGTACTATCTCTCTGGCACAAGAGAGTTTGTTTTGTTTTATTTTGTTACTTTTTTGGGTCACACCTGGCAGTGCTCAGGGAAACATGGGATATTGGGGATCGAACCTGGGTCGGCTGGATGCAATGCAAATACCCTACCTGCTGTACTATTGCTCCAGCCCTCAACAGTTTTAAACATCAGTATCTGTATGCTAGAAGAGTTTCAGCCTTACAGAAAAATGGTGAGGCTAACCTAAAAGAAAATCTACAGGTACTCCACATCTGCTTTCCTCCATATTAATATTTTTATTAGCAAAGTATTTTTTTTTCAAATTCTTCAGCCACTATCAATATGTTATTACTAAATAAAATCTGTACTTTATTTAGCTTTCCATTAGTCTTTGCTTCTTTCTGAACTACAATCTCGCATAATATTTAGTTGTCACTTCTTCTTAGGCTTTTTGGGACCTTGATAATTTCTTTGAAGTTTCTTTTTTTGGCTATTTTTGGGGGGGGGGGAGGCATAGGTAATACTCCGTGATGTTCAGGGATTATCCCTGGCTCTGCATTCAGGAATTACTACTGGTAGTGCTCAGGGGAACATATGGGATGCCAAGGAGTGAACCTGGTTTGGCCACCCGAAAGGCAAACGTCCTACCCATTGGACTATTGCTCCAGCCAAGTTTCTCTGATTTTCTAGGGTGTCTATACTCTTGGCAATTTGGAAAAGTATTGGTTAGATGTTTTAGAGGATGCCCCTATACTGGATTTTTCTGATTTTCCTAGAGATTCGACTCAAGAGTGTAGACAATGCGGGAAGACTACACAGACAGCACTCCCTTAACAGCAAAGCGAGAGTATATACTATCACCAGAATTAATGGCTACTGATGTTGGCATTGACTTTGATCACCCGGCTGAGTTCATTCGCCAAGGTCACTTTCCTTTCCTGTTACACATACAAAGAGGAGTTAGGCATCACCTCTTTGGAAAGAGGTGATGCCTAACTCAAATTAAAGGTGTAAGGAATCCCACTCTATCTCCTTAAGGGAAGAGTATCTATATAAAATTATTTGGAATTGGCCTGCATCAAAGTGATTCTTTTGGATTGTTTCTGGGTCACAAATGGCTGACTGTATTCCTGGCTTTGTGCTCAGAGGTCAATTGTTTGACCGCGGGGGGGGGATATATGGTGCAAGACAAGCACCCGAACTGTACAATCTTTCCAGTTCCCAGTCTGCCTCTTCTAACTGATATACTTAATCATTCCCTTATAGCAATAAGGACTGTGAGGTCTATATTATGCTTTCAGTTATACTGCACTATTATGAAATTCATCTAGCTCTTAAATTTTTTCCTGCAAAGAATTCCTCATAAACAAAGAGAAACAGAAACTGACTGGGGTTACGGTATAGGAGGTATAGGAGACAACTTGCTGAGCTGTCCTGAACACCACCAGCATGGTCCCATGAGCACTGTGGGCAGCAATTCTCAAGTCCTACAAGTTGAGGCTCCAGAAGCAGGAGAGTCAGCAATGGAAAAAGATGGAAAAAATTTTAGGAACAAGATAAACTCGATGACTGCAGTTTTGATGTTTGAGAGTAGTAAGTCAAGCTCCCTCTAAGATGCCTAGGAAGGCGCAGTGATGAAAGTGTACTCTCAAATGATCACTTAGACATTGGCGGAGGGAAGTTGACCCTGGTGCTGGAACTGATACTGGAACATTGTATGCTTGAAACCCAACTACGAATAACTATGTAAACCATGATGCCTTAACAGCTAGTAAAAAATAAATGGAAAAATAATAGTATCTCTTCCCTTTGTGTTTTATCATTTTAAGTATTAATAGAGGAGCAAATATAGGTGTGACTCCAAGTGGGATCAGGAACTTTTGTTTGTTTAGTTTGAGGTAACACGCAGTCAGGCTATTCCTGACTCTGTGCTCAAGGATCACTCCTGGCAGTACTGGGGATCAAACCAGTGTTTGTCACAAGTGACTACTTGCAATGACCTATTTCCCTGTACACTCTCTCTGGCCCCAAGGATATCAGCAACTTTATAGTTGTGCAGGGTCCAGAGAGACAGCACAGTGGTTAAGGTGTTTGTCTTGCACATGGCTAATGCCAATCTATCTCCTGCACTGAATATGGTCCTGAGCCCTGCCAGGAGTCATTCCTGAGCACAGAGCTAGGAGGAAGTTCTGAATACCACTGAATGTGCCACCAAACCAAAAGCAACAAAATATGATTATATGATATTCATTTTGCTCAGATCTGCCTGGAGGCCCATTTCGGATACAGGAAGCTGGGCAATCTGTGCCCTGAGCATCTTCTCTTCCCTCTCACTTATGCAATAGCTTGGGAGGAGAGGTTACTCCTTTGGAGATTCTCTTTAACAATCCCAGAAAAGTATCCGTCTCTCTGGCTGACTACTGCGTCCCTAAAGACTCGTTACCCTTTCTATTGTCTTTGTTCTGTTTGTCTGCCTCTCACTGCTGCCCTGTTCCTCTTCTTCTCTTTTCAGCTTTTGGAGTCACGCCCAGGGATGCTTAGGTATTACTCCTGGCTCTCAGTGAGGAATTACTCCCGGCAGTGCTCAGGGAACCATATGGGATGCTGGAGATTGAACCACATGCAAGGTCAACACTCTACCTGTTGTACTGTGTCTCTTGCCACCTAAAAATGATTTTTTTTTTGCTTTTTGGGTCACACTCGGCGATGTTAAGGGGTTTCTCCTGTCTCCGCACTCAGGAATTACTCCTGCCATTGCTTGGGGGACCATGTGGGATGCCTGGGATCAAAACCCAGGCCGCATGGGCTGGTTTCAGGCAAGGTAAACGCCTCTACCCGCTGGACTATCGCTCAGGCCCCTAAAATGAGTTTTATACTTACAATTTTTCTTTTGATTTCTGGACCACACCTGATGGTGCTCAGGGCTGGCTCCTTGCTCTGCACTCAGGAATTACACTTGGCAGTGCTCAGGGGACCATATGGGATGCCGGAGACCAAACTCGGGTTGACTGCATGTAAGGCAAGCAGCTTAACTGCTGTACTCCTCTGGCTACCTCTATTCTTTTTGGCTTTGTTTTGGGGCCACACCCAGTTGTTCTCAGAGCTTGCTCTGCAGTAATGGTCACTTCTGATGGGATTCCATCCTGGATCTGTAACAATGCAAGGCAAGCACCCTATGTGCTGTACTCTCTGGCATTCCCTCTGATTCCTGATGCAGTACATACAGGTTGCACTTTCAGTGTGAGCTTTTTCTCCTTGATGCACTTTTCTGGGAGGTTTGGGCCACACCAGGCAGTGTTCAATGGCTCCTGGCTGTTTTCAGGATTCATTCCAGGCTACTACTCTCTTTTCTGACCCCCACTCTCTTTGCTTGTTTCCTCCTACAGGACTGTGGTCTCCAATGCATTCTCACTCTCTCTTGCTCTCCTTTTCATCATCTCTCCACACTGTTTCCTATCTCCCATTCTTATGCTCCTTTCCCCTACCCCCTTCCAGAAAGAGAGAGAGACACTTAGAGCCAAAGAGTTACTTTCTTTATCACTTGATCACTTGATCGCTTTGGCATCCCGTGTATTTATTGATTTGCTCGAGCGGGTACCAGTAACATTTCCATTTGACCCTATTACGCGCCAGTGTAACCCAATGGCATCTGCTTGCTTTAGGAATACTAACAGCCTCAAACCGTTCCTTCAGGGTCTTGACGAAGAAGTCTTATCATTTTGTAGGTGGGCGGCCACATGATCTTTTGAGGTCCCATGAGATCCAGTCGGTAACCACTCTAGTCCAGGGGTCGCCCTGCAAATCGTATTACATGTCCAGCCCTTCTGATTTTCAATGCCTTGGCAAATGAGACGGTATCCCTGACTCTGGATCCTTGACAGAGGTTGGAACTCCGATTCCTTCTCTCACTTGAGTGAGGTGTGATATTCCAAGCATAGCTCTTCTTATTCCTCTCTGGGAGACCCGAATAGCATTCTTCTGCTTCATAGGGCCCAGGTCTCTGAGGCGTATGTTAATTCAGGGAGAACAGTGGAGTTCAAGAGATGTGCCCGGAGCCGGAGGTTCTGTGTCCTTTTTAGCTATTTCTTCAATGCTCTTGAAGGCTTTCCATGCCGCTATCTTCCTCCCTGCGCAGCTCAGGTTTTAGGTCATTCATCATGTTGAGTTCTCGACCTAGGGTACACATAACTGCTGCATTCAGAGATGTTTGTTCCGTTGAGAGTGAATGGGGGCCTCTGGAACTAGTTCATTTTTCATGAACATTGTTTAGTTTCTTGAACCACAGACACAGATACACAAAGCAGAGAAGCTACCAGCTCCCCCATTGTAAGAGACAGATAATTTATCTCCAAATTACAAAGAATATTCTACCCACCCCTCTCAGAGGGCCTGTAAAGCTACTCAGAGTATACCGCCCACACAGCAGAGCCTGGCAAGCTGTCATATTCGATATGCCAAACCAGTAATAACCAGTACTTTCTTAATACATAGTACAGTAGTACTAGAGCACCTCCCTTTGGGGAGGCTTTTGTTCATCTACAACTAGGAAAATGCTTTGAGGGTCTAAAAGTGAGCCCAAAAAAATTCTTCAAACCATTGGGGCCAAAGGTGCTATAAGGCTGTAGATAGATGTGTAATCTAGCCTCTAGCTCTAGCCAGGATAATGCAGACAGCCTCATTAGAAGCAATTCAATTATCAAAGGGAAAAACTTCACAAGGAATATCCCTGGGAAGCCCTAACAGCTGGGGCTATTTAGGACTAATTGTCTCACTCACCCTTAGGAACAGGAAACTGAAGTCAAGGGAGGAAGCTGTTTTAACTCACCTCAAATGTGTTACCAGCTAAAGAACTTCCCAGAGGAGAAAGGCAGATTCTCTGAGCAGGGCCAGCAGACAGAAAAGCCTCCTGGAGAGCTGCTGGAAGTTTTCAGAAACAAGCTTCAAGGATGGAGTTGCTGGATACGCCTCAGAATTCCCAGTATCTAGGGAGGCTAGGAGGACCACTTAATCACTTCTGAGAAAGTTCTCTTTAGAGCACTGTTTGCAGAGACAGCTGAGTTGGAAGTGTGGTTTATTAGCATTTAGGCAGAAAAGTTGAGGCATGTATGGGACTGGAAAGACTGTAGGATGGAATAAGGAGTCTCTGTCTGTCTCTGTCTGTCTCTCTCTTTCTCTGATACTCAGGGGCTACTCCTCCCAGCTCCGCACTCAGGATCACTCCTGTTGGCTTATGGGGGGGTGCCAGGGATCAACCTGGGTTGGCTGTGTGTAAAATTAGGAGCCCTCCCCAATGTACTATCATTCCAGGATTGGGGGATTTCGGAGTGGCAGGAGAAGGCCCTGGTGGAAAATGGCCATTTGGTGAATTTGTGGGTCTATCTATTTGTCTTTCTTTCTCTACCACATAAGTAAAAAAGTTAACTAAAGGTCCAGTTTTAGGAAGAGGTGATTTAGGCAATCTTCCAGTGTTTTTTAACGATCACTTCAAAAGTTTTTTGGAGGCAAATGCACCCGGAGCCAAAAGAAGTGTCTGGCTATTCAGAAACTTTCCCTTTGTTTAAAGTATTTATGCCTTTAAAAAAATTTATTGGCTGGGGCCGGAGCCGATAGTCCAGCGGGTAGGGCGTTGCTTTTGAACGCGCCGGCCTGTGCCGGCCTGGGTTTGATCCCCGGCATCCCATATGGTCCCCCAGCACCGCCAGGAGTAATTCCTGAGTGCAGAGACAGGAGTAGCTCCTGAGCGCCGCCGGGGTGTGACCCAAAAAGCAAAAAAAAAAAAAAAAAAATTATTGGGGCCGGAGCGATAGCCCACCGGTAGGGCGCTTGTCTTGCACCGCCGGCCGCCCATGCCGGCCAGGGTTCGATTCCCGGCATCCCATATGGTCCCCTGAGCACGGCCAGGAAAATTCCTGAGTGCAGAGCCAGGAGTAACCCCTGAGCATTGCCGGGTGTGACCCAAAAAAGGAAAAAAAAAATATTATACCACCATGAGACATACGATTACAAAGGTGCTCATATTTGGTTCTTGGTCATACAGTATTCTAGCACCCATCCCCTCCACCACTGCCCCATTTCCACCACCAATGTACCCCATCCCCTCCTGCCCACCCACAGGCTGCCTCAATAGTAGGTAGCCCCGCTTCCTCTCTTTCTCTGTCTCTGCATCTCTCTCCCTCTTCTTTTTACACATTGTGGCTAGCCCTGCAGATTTTTAGAGTTTATCACTTAAGTCTATTCGAGTATATTCAATGGTGAGTTTTAATCTGCCATTACCATTTCCCACACTTAGTAAAACACTGGTATCTATTTATATCCTATTAATGAATGCAGTCATTCTATATCTGTCCTTTTTCTTCTGACTAATTTCACTCAGCTTGATAGTCTCCATGTACATCCATTTGCAGGTAAATTTCATAATTTCATCTTTTCTGAGCTGCATACTATTCCATAGTGTAGATGAACCACAGTTTCTTTAGCCAGTAGTCTGTTCTCGGGCATATAGGTTGTTTCCAGATTCTAGCTATTGTGAATAGGGCAGAGATGAATAAAGAAGTACAAATAGTGATTCTGCTATGTGTTTTCAGGCTCTCGGGTATATTCCCAGGAGTGCTATTGCTGGATCAAATGGGAGCTCAATATCAGACTGTTTGTGATGGCCTTTTCTTCTTTACTGATGACTGCTTGAAGAGCTATGAACTTGCCTCTTAACACTGATTTTGCTGTATCCCACAAGTTCTGGTAATTCGTGTCTTCAGACTCATTTGTTTCCAGGAATCTTTGGATTACCTGTTTAATTTCTTTTATGACATGGTGGTTGTTCAGTGTGAGCTGTTTAGTTTCCAGGTACTTGGTATTGGTCTCCGCTTTTTGTGTACAATTAACTTTTATTTTCAGTGCATCATGAGCTGAAAAAAATAGTTAGCACAATTTCTATCCTCTTGATTTTGTGGAGGTATAATTTATGGCTCAGCAAGTGATCTATTTTGGAGTATGTTCCATGTGCACTGGAGAAGAAAGTGTATTCAGCTTTTTGGGATGAAATGCCCTGTATATGTCTACCAGCCCTCTGTCTTCCATCTCTTCTTTTAGGGTCAGTATTTCCTTGGTAAGTTTCCATTTTGTTGATCTATCCAGGGATGATAGAGCAGTGTTGAAGTCTCCAACTACAATTGTGTTGCTGTCAATGTCTTCTTTGAAGTCTATTAGTAGTTGTTTTAGGTATTTTGCTGGCCCCTCGTTGGGTGCATATATGATTAATAGCGTGATATCTTCCCTGATATATGTATCCCTTGACTTATCTTCACTTCCATATGTCCCTTATGACCTTTTCAGCCTGGAAGTCTATGTTGTCGGATACCAGTATGGCTACCCCAGCCTTTTTTGGATGGGTTGTTTGGGTGAAGGATTGTTTTTCCAGCCTTTTATTTTGAGCCTGTCTTTGCTCCGATTATTCAAGTGTGTTTCTTGAAGGCAGCAGAGTGTCGGATTCAATTTTTTATGCATTTTGCCACTCCGTGTCTCTTAGCTGGTGCATTTAGACCAAAGACATTGAGAGATATTATCGTTATGGGATTTTGTGCCATCTTTCCGTATAGGTTGGCTGTTCTTTTGGGTTTTGTCTCGTCTTAGAGTAGATCTTTCAGTCCTTCTTTTAAGGTTGGTTTTGAGTTTACAAAGTTCCTAAGCTGTTGTTTATCCAAGAAGTTGTATATCTTTCCTTCAAATCTGAGTGAGTTTAGCCGGATAAAGAATTCTTGCTGAGACATTCATTTCATTGAGTTTTTTTTTACTATATCCCACCACTGCCTTCGGGCTTGGAGGGTCTCTTCTGAGAAGTCTGCTGAAAGTAGAATGGATGCTCCTTTGTATAAAATTTCCTTCTTTGATCTTGCTGCCTGAAGAATTATGTCTCTGTCTATGGCACCCATTACTTTGACTAGGATGTGTCTTGGGGTCTTTCTATTGGGGTCTCTTCTTGCTGATACGCGTCAGGCTTCTTGGATCTGGATGCCTTCGCCCTTTAACTTCGGGAACTTTTCAGCCAGGATGTTTTTAACTGTTCTAATTTTCTTGGGGTTACTTTCCTGTCCCTCTGGGACTCCGGTGATTCTTATGTTTTTCCACCTGGCTTCATCCCATTGTTCTCTGTTCCATTGCTGATCCATTTTCCGGTCTTTTTCCATCTTATGTAGTTCTCTGATTGCTTTCTGCAGCTCTTCTTCAGTCTCGCTGATTCTCTCTTCTACTGCTGTCATCCTATTGTTGAGAGCCCCTATTGTGTTTTTCATTTTATCTACTGAGTTTTTAAGCGATGATATTTCTATTTGCATGGTTCTCATTTCTGCTCCCATTTCCTCCCGTAATTTATTGGCTGCCCTTTCAACTGCTTTGTTTATATTCTCCTGTATTTTATTGGACATCTGCTCCATTTTTTCGTTGAGCTCCTTAAACGTCCTACCAATTTCTTCTTTAAATTCATTGTCAGAGAGATCATGCACATCTGCATTCTTTTTTGAGTCTTCAGGGTTGATTTCTTCATCTGTTCTTCGAACTGGGGATCTGCGTTGTTTTCCCATGATGTTGTGGTGTTCAGGGATAGATTCCTCTAGTGTACTGTTTCTTTTTTCTTGAGGATATTACCTTCCTTTGGTTTTGGGCCGCCCGCCCCGGCCAGCCGCCACCTCCCAGGGAGAATACCTGAGGCGGAGACAGGCTGGTGTGAGAGTTCAAAATGGCCATTTACTCTCCGCTTCAGCTCTGACTTCTGGGGATTGTAGTTCCACCTTTTGCCAGGCCTGGGGCTCTACCACGACCCCAGGCACCGCTAGGCCAGCCGCCCCCTCAGGGAGAATACCTGAGGCGGAGACAGGCCGTGTGAGAGTTTAAAATGTCAATTTACTTTACGCTTCTGCTCGGACTTCTGGGGGTTGTAGTTCCACCTTTTGCCTAGGCCTGGGGCTCTATCATGACCCCAGGCGCCCGTTAGGCCAGCCGCCACCCTCAGGGAGAATACCTGAGGCGGAGATCGAAGTATTTATGCCTTTTAAGAGACATTTAACCAATATGTCTTGGACTCATTTACAGAAACTCATCTAACTCCAGCAACATAAAAAATCATTCAATTTCCAGAATGCAGTCTGATTTTTATTAAGTTCTTTCCCCAGGAACAGAAAGGACCAATTCAGTGGGAGCCACTAAATCTCAAGCCCTGTGATTAGAAAGCAAAATGCATTCTTTCCAAAATGAACAAACATGAGAAAACGAAATACCCTTGAGCTTGAAACCTTCAAAATTTTCTATTTATTAAAATCCAAAGAGGGAGCCACTTTTCTCAAATTTATCTTTACCTCATAGATAAAGTTAAAACCATAGCTCTGAAAACTAGTCCTACAATTTCCCTTAATGTGTTTCCGATAAAAAATAATGGCTGCTTATTTAAAACTCTCAGTAAAGGAGGTAATAAGCAAAAAACAGATATGAGTAAGAAGCCATACTTCCTAGTTGCTCCTGTTCCTTAATTCCTGATAGAACATTCATGAATAATCAGATTATTCTGAACCCTCTCTCCCAAGGACTGGGCAAAGCAAGTTGTTGCCAAGTTCAGCTTTAAAGACCATAGGCATTAAAATCAGAGATATTTGCTCAAGAGTTGGTTTTCAGAAATAACCACAATTCTGATTCTGGGGGGTTTGAGGTTCAGGAACCCATATTACAGGGAGGTACTCTGAACAATTGTGATGCAAGATGAAGCATGCCAATCACTGATTTAGAGCAAGACCCAACAGAGGAAACACAATTTAATGGCAGACCTTCCTTATGTAGCTTCTTCTAGGATTAATATGTGTAACTTCATTCACCAATCTGCAAAGCAATATTGTTCAAGTCCTTGATGTTCTGTTTTCTGGTCTTATAAACTATGGAACATTGCCTGAAATAGGAACATGTTTTCTTAGGAAGAGAATCTTAGATGAAACACTTATATCAAAAGATGATATAAGTAAACACAGACAAAGAAAATTTGATATTGTTTCAACAGATCTGGCTAGTGTCTGGGTTCTTGTAGACTTATAGTAAGAATAGCACATTGACCACCAAATGTCTTTCATGTTAAAGCTCTCTACTTACAGTGCAAAATATGTTCAGCAGGAACCACCATGTCCAGGATCACAAGCCAAACAATTCAACTCAACCATCCTATTACCAACCAATGTTTCTATGTTATTTATTCCTGTTACCTAGTTGTTTCTGTTATGAGTGGCTATGCTCTATGTAAATGAAGTTTAATAAAATTATCAATCTAATTGGTTACACAAAATGCCAATCTTATTGCACATAATGACCAGCCACACTCTATATCTATATCTATATCTATATCTATATCTATATCTATATCTATATCTATATCTAATCAATCAGATTGCATATATAATGACCAATCAAAAGTCTGGAATTCTCAGACCAGGGAAATAGTACAGAGGATAGGGCACTTGCCTTGCACAGAACTGACCTGGGTTCAATTCACTCCCAGCACCCTATATGGTCCCATAACCTTCCAGAAGTGATCCATGAGCACTGCCAGATGTGGCCCAAAAAACAAAAGTCTGAAGTCTCTGATTCCTTCCCTCATTTCCTCCTTATCAATATCTATACATGATAGAATACTAATATTGATAAGTAGGAAAATATTTTAACAATAGATGGACCAGGGATGTAGAAATAGTACAGAGGGTAAGGCACTTGCCTTGCATGTGGCCAACCTGGGTTAAATCCCTAGCATCCCTTGTGGTCCCTCTGATCTCTATCAGAAGAGATCCTTGAGCATAGACCCAAGAGTAAGCCCTGAGAACTGCTGGCTAGGCACCAAAAATAAATAAATAAACAATAATCAATATGGATGGACTGCAAAGACGCTATAAGTAAAATGAGTCAGATGAAAGCAAATAACTGGATCTGATGAACACGTGTGTTGATTAAATAAAAATAAAATCCTCCACACTGAAACAGGTTAGATTCGTAGTCCCCAAAACTGGGGATAAAGGTATAAAATAGGTACAAAAAGAAAAACATTCTAGGAAAATAACATACAACATAACGACTATAATTAACAAACCTGTCACATATTTCAAAATTGCTAAGAGTAGTTCACTAAAGTTCTCACAGAAAAACAAGTCTATGGCTAGAGCAATAGCACAGCAGGTAGGGTGTTTACATCACATGTGGCCCACATGGGTCCAAACCTGGTATCCCATATAGTCCTTCGAGCCCACCAGAATTGATCCCTGAGCATAGAGGCCAGGAGTAAGGCCCAAGAACTGCTATATGAGAATAGAGGGGGAAAGGCATGTAGGAAGGCAGGAAGGTAGGAAGCAGGAAGACACAAAAAAGGAAGGGAAGGAAGGAAGGAAGGAAGGAAGGAAGGAAAGAAGGAAGGAAAGAAGGAAGGAAGGAAGGAAGGAAGAGGAAGGAAGGAAGGAAGGAAGGAAGGAAGGAAGGAAGGAAGGAAGGAAGGGAAGGAAGGAAGGAAGGGAAGGAAAGAAGGAAGGAAGGAAGGAAGGAAGGAAGGAAGGAAGGAAGGAAGGAAGGAAGGAAGGAAGGAAGGAAGGAAGGAAGGAAGGAAAAAATTGTAACTATGCAGGATGAAGGACTTTTTTGCTTTTTGGGTCACACCCAGCAATGCTCAGGGGGTTACTCCTGGCTCTTCACTCAGGAATTACTCCGTGCAGTGCCAGGGGGACCATAAGGGATGCCCGAAGCTAGAACTCAGGTTGGTCGCATGCAAGGCAAACACCCTACCCATTGTGCAATCTCTCCGCCCCAAGATGAAGGATTTTAACAGAACAATTTGTAGTCATAATTTCTCAGTTACATACATATCAAATCATCATGCTCAATACTTTTACATGAATTAATGTTGTGGGTCAATTGTAGCTCAGTAGAACTATGCGGGAGATGTTGATTCATTTATCTTGGGGATTTGGTGCACACCTGGGGCCACTGAGCTCGAAGTGATCCGTGGTGGTGCTCATGAGATCATACTCAATGCCAATGATGTGCAATAACTCCTGTACTATTTCTTTGTCCCCTGAGGGTGTGGGATATATTTTAAAAATTATAAAGCAGCCATAGAGATCAGACTACAAGCCCTAATCTGCACATAAGCCAAATCCCTGCTTCAACACAGACTGCACCAAAAAATTGCTGAGAGATGGTCTCCCTTTTGACTCCCAAGGACTTCAGAAGCTTTCTCAGACTGACCTACAGTTCTACCAGGCAGCGGGGCCAACTCTGTGCATTTGGCAAGAGTGACACTATCTTCAGCAATGAATCTCCTTAAATATCAGTCCTTCCCACATCCCACTTGAGTGCTGAGCCCTCTGTAGCTTCCCTTCTTTTGTGGCTGACACCTCGGCAACAGCTGCCACAGCAAAGAAGTGGCCAAACAGACCAGCACCTAAGTACTGAGGATATGAGGAGTCCCTCCAACCTAGGTGGTGTGAAGCAATCAACAGCTGCAGAAACAAGCAGAAACTTCAAAGGGTCACATTTCCCCTGGAGATTATCTGGAACATACCTCCCAAGACTAAAATTCCTTTCTTGGAATGTGGCTGAATGGAAAGTAAATGCATAGAGGTTGACCTGCTAACCCCCTTCCTGGACTTTCCCCATAATTTGGTTACAGGAGGTTGAGAAAATCTATCCCCAGCCCTCAAAGATTCAAGCCTCTTTTCTCTTTCAGCCACAGAGGACAAAGAAAATAATGTGACTTACAGAGGCAAGCACCAAAGGAACATATTCCACATTTCTTAGGACTGACAGTGATTTCTCTGGTATTTTCACTCTACTTTCTGAGTCAATCCTATGACTGCAGAAAATATTTATTCAATTTAGAAATGAAGTTTGGAAAACTCAAGAATTTACCTGCCTGAACTCCCCCAGATTTGAGGGTTTGGGAAATCGCTTAAGTAGTAAAGCCCATATCAGACATACACGAGGTTATGAGTTCAATCCCCTAGTCCTCACTGCAAAGCCAAGCATCATGGCATTAAGTTCCTATAAACAAACAAACAAAAACAGACATGAAATCAAATAATTTTGGTGGCAGGGAAGGGGAAGGAGTGGGAAGGATTGTTTGCAATTTTTATTTTTGTACTGTAGCTGACGTAATGTTTCAATCACAGCAATGTTTATACTTTGGGTATAGAAAGTTGCTGTACCTCCATAATTACTCACATGCTGAAGACCCTCCATCTCTGTTCGTATATTACTTCTGCTTTAAATTTGTTTATTATTATTCTATTATGATAGTGCCAAGATTATGATTTATACTGCAGTGCTGCTACACCATGGCCATTACCAGAATGTCAGGAGTCCTGCAACATTATCCTGTGGTAATGTCTCTTCCGACTGCCCCCCTGCTGTAATGATTGTTTAATAGGTGCAAAATTTCCCCTGGGGATGATCAAAATGATTTGCGTTTGACAGTTATGAGCATTCTACAACATACTGAATATACTAAACACCACTGGACAGAAACACATTTTATTTTATTTATTTATTTATTTTTGCTTTTTGGGGTCACACCCGCAATGCTAAGGGGTTTCTCCTGGCTCTGCACTCAGGAATTACTCCTGTCGGTGCTTGGGTGACCATATGGCATGCCGGGAATTGAACCCAAGCCAGCACAAGCTGGCCCGTGCAAGGCAAACGCCCTACCCGCTGAGCTATCGCTCTGGCCCCCAGAAACACATTTTAAATGGTCACCTTTTTATATCATGTGAATGCCATCTCAATAAAAACCAACAGGGCTGGAGTGATAGTACCATAGGTAGGGCGTTTGCCTTGGACGCGTCTGGCCCGAGTTCGATCCGCCCATATGGTCCCCTGAGCTCCGCCAGGAGTCATTCCTGAGCATTGCCATGTGTGACCCAAAAAAGATAGACAGACAGACAGACAGACAGACAGACAGACAGACAGACAGACAGACAGACAGACAGACAGACAGACAGACAGACAGACAGACAGACAGACAGACAGACAGACAGACAGACAGATAGATAGATAGATAGATAGATAGATAGATAGATAGATAGATAGATAGATAGATAAAATGAATAAAAACCAACAACAAATAATGTAACAGAAAGTTTGTTTTTAGTTCTGAGCAGCCAAGAAACAGAACCAAGCAAATGCAAAGTCTCCCACAACAAACTCAGTTAAGATCACTACGTGTGATGCAAACAGCCAGCATTTATTGATTCTCATCAGCAGGGCTAAATTACATGCTTTATTGGATCATATCATCACACAAAAAGTCTTATGGAGTAGGTTCTTTTGATGACTCACTGGGGAATTTGAGGCTCAGAGAAATTAAGCAAGTGCTCAAGGTCACATAGCTGAATAAGTGAAGACTTGGCTACACACACACACACACACACACACACACACCATACCTGATTCTAGAGCAGTGTGCTGGTCATAAAAGGAATCCATGACCAGTCTCTGCATAGAGGAGAAAGAGTGTTCTTTTGGTATGGAAAAGCTTGGCCTTTAGGATGTGAAACCAAGTTGTGGAGGGAAACTTCCTTGAAATGGTACTAAATACCAAAAAGTACAGATAGGAAGAAAGTAGCTTCCTATCTGTACTTCCTATCTGTGGCAACAGGAAGCAGTAATGTGAAGAGAAGGACGTAGACTATAGACTCAAGAGTCAAGGAAAATTCCCCAAGAATGAGTGTGTTGAGAATGAGAATAGAAAGAAGTAGACAAAGAGGGTGAGAGGTAGTGTGTAAGAGAAAATGAAAACTATGTAGTTCAAGGAAGGAGGCCATGTAAAGGCCCAACTTCTTATTCTGCTCTTGAAACTGTGCAGCCCTCCCTGTGAGCATGTCCAGTGAGAGAAAAGGGAATTTGAGGCCCAGGACTTTTAAACAAAATCATCGGTCACCAAACGCAATCAACCTCCATTAAACCTTGATAACATATAAGACTTATAATGATTCTGCCTGAGGTGATGGGGTTTGTATTCAATTCAACCTAACCCAAACAGATAGCAAGCGTTGTCTGTGGGGAGGAAGGACAACACTTTAAGCCCCTTCCCTCTTTAAGCCCCCTCCCTCTTTAAGCCCCTTCCCTCTTTAAGACTCTTCCCTATTCATCGCAGCTTTGGGAGTGGGTTTGGAAAGGAATCAGAAAAAAGAGCAAAGTAACCTTTTACCTGTATAATACATGCGATTACAGTACTCCCACAAGCAAAGGACAACTGTTCTTGGGGCGGCATTGTCTGCAAACTTCCAGAGTGAAAAGAACTTGTGATTCTCAGAGATAGAAAGGGGCCCTGGGAAATGCGTGTCCAGAAGTCAATAGGCGACTGTCTCTGCGGGGAGGGGAAAGGCTGCCAATGAGCTACCACAGAGAGAGAAACCCCAGGAACCCACCCACTGCAGGGGCTGACAAGGAGGGTTGCGCCAGCACTAGGGGCATCCTAGGAAGCCAATCCAGGAAGTGGGCATGGAGTTCTTTAACCCTGAAAGCATGGCTCCCAAGCCAATCAGTCTCCACTTCCGCAGGAGCAGAGGCAGATAATGAAGTGCCTGTTCTGACTCCCTGCTGCTGCTCTACAAAGGGAGTTTTTTGGGAATTAGCCCATGTGAGGAGAGTTATTGCATCTTCGGCACCATTAGGCCCTGGATGTCAATACTGCAGCCTCTGCAGCACAATGGCTATTGTCCCTGTTCTGGGCAGACAGTGTGTTCACGGCCATTTCCAGGAGAATATTAAGACTGAAATGGCCGAAGGAGGTGGTCCCAGGCCTTTGAGAAAAGCATGTCTGAATTTTCTGTGAAAAGGCCCCTGAAGCAACCACTCCAATTACAAAGTCACCCACCGTAATTACAGTTCACCTTAATGTCTTCATGTGAACAGTGGGTGATGGTGGAGGAAAAGGGTGAGGATTAAATAGGATACATCATGTCAAGTGCTTAGTGCCAGTTGCTGGCATGTGAAAAGTTCTCCAGGATATTCTCTAATATTAGTATCCATAATATTAACTCCCACAGATAACAAATAATAATTGGTCATTATGATTCAGCATTTGATTTTTTGGTTGTTTTTTTTTTTTTTTTGGCTTTTTGGGTCACAACCGATAATGTTCATTGGTTACTCCTGGCTCTAAACTCAGGAATTACTCCTGGCGATATTCAGGGGACTATATGGGAGGCCAGGGATCAAACCCAGGTCAGCTACATACAAGGCAAATGCCCTACCCGCAGGACTAAGGTTCCAATCCCTGATTCAGCATTTGAAAGTCTCTCCACTATATCAGATGTATCACTTGTATCACTTGTCTTTCTGTTGCTCATCGATTTGCTCGAGTGGACCCCAATAACTTCTCCATACATTCTGTCCCATGCTAGTGTAACCCAAGGGCATGCGCTCGCAGGAGCACGAAAAGCCTCAAACCATTCAGTTCAGGTCATGGGAATGAGGCCTATAATTCTTACTGTTTTTTGGCATATCAAATATGACACGGGTAGCTTGCCAGGCTCTGACGTGAGGGTGGTATACTCTCAGTAGTAGGTTCTCATCTTGTGCATTTACTTATGAACCGCAATGGGGAAAGATCTGCTTATCTCTTGAGTGGAACTTTGACAAGCTGTGGAGTTCGGCTCTTGAAAATGGCAGCCCTCATGGTGTGGGGGTTTCCTCTGGCTTCTTGCAAGGTTCTATGAGGATGGTGGGCAAGGGCTAGAACCGCCTTCCTTCCCGGACACCTCGTGATCAGCTGAGCACAGGGAGAGCCAGTAGGAGCTCTGTCCCGTGTATCTGTGTCTCTGGTTCAAGCATACTTGGGCTTAAAATAGGCTTTGCTGTAGGGTGGGGAGTCTGAAGAGCAGGGCTTGAGATCTGCTTTTCTCTTGGGTGAAGCTCTGACGCAGCTGTGGAGTCCAGATGTTGAAAATGGCAGCCCTCATGGTGTGGGGGTTCCTCTGGCTTCTTGTGAGGCTCTATTGGGATGGCGGGCCAGGGCTAGAACTCACCTTTCCCTCACGGACGCCTCCTGATCAACTGAGCACAGGGAGAGCAGGCAGCAACTCTGCCCCATGTATCTGTGTCTCATTTATCAGATGAGTACTCAAAAATCCAGTTCACTTCTAGTCATAATCTTTGCCTGACTCAAAGCACACCTGAATGCTACATTGGGTGAGCACTCTATTTCCACTCAATGTTGAGGACCAGGGCTGCATTTTTCTCAGCTCTGTATTCTTACTACATATCCAAACTGGAACATGGGACTGGGGAGATGTGAGCAAAGAACTGGAGGTCAGGGGCAGTGGAGTAGCAGTGTGACAGAGGTAAGGAATGATAGAGAAATAACTATGGTCATATTGGTCTAAATCATGTCAGTTACTCCTGCTCTTTACAGGAAGCTAAATGAAAACAATTCCCAGGAAGAAAATTCATTCTTCTTTTTTTGAGCGGAGGGATAGGGCAGGAAGCAGGAAATTGTCAACAGCAGGGTATGATGGTTTAGAGCATGAACTCTCAGGGAGGAGAGATGGTAAAAAAGATAAGACACTTTCCTAGCATGTGGTTGTGGCTATAACCTTAGTTCGATTCCCAGTAGCTAACATGGTCCCCTGATCATGGGTCTGGCATAGCCCCCTGAGCAAGGAGTCAGGAGTAAAAACAAAAATGTGCACAGACTATGAAGCCAGACTGATGAGGTCTGAGGTTTGAATCTTAGTTCTGCCACATACTCCTATGTAACTTTTTGGAAGTCACTTCCCTTTCCTACTTTGTGAAATGAGGATTACAATAATCATATTCTCCTTATTAGGTTGCTGAGAAGATTCAGTGAGAAATATGTCAAAAATGTCAATATGCATTGCAAGAACTTTAAAAATACAAGCAGCTATGACAACTTGGCCCACAGGTTCTCAGCTTAGATAACCTAAAGGTTCAGAAGAGTAGAAAGAAACCTGGCCAGTGATGCAAATTTTGATGCATGGGTTGTGGGTCTAAGGGTCAGAAACTAAATGACACAGCAGAGTCTGTTTCCATACCGTGTTTCAGTTGTAGCATGTTAGGTGTCATCTATTTCCCATCACTAATAATCAAATAAGGGCCAGAGCGATAATACAGCAGGGAGGGTATTTGCCTTGCACGGCCAACCCAGGTTAAACCCCTGGCATCCCATATGGTCCCCTGAGCACCAACAAGATTAATTCCTGAGTGCAGAGCCAGGAGTAAGCCCTGAGCATTGTTGGGTGTGATCCAAAAAGCAAAAAAAAAAAAAAATCAAATGCGCTAACTGTGTGAAAAGGGTGTCATGAAATTTAAGCATTCTGTGAGAAAACAAGGACTGTTCTCAATGGGAATTCCCAGTGAGGGGAAAGCATTAAATGTAGTCCCCTAATCCCTGAGTTTTAATCCTGCTATTTTATCCAGCTATCAGACTGCGATGTGGAAAAGCAGCACAAAGCTCAGACCCCTAGGTGTCCTCTATAACAGGAGCTGGCAATTCTTTCCAGGTCCCGCCCTATATAAAAGCTCTTCCCTGAGTATGCCACTTTGAAAGGTTCTTGGGACCACACTATCAGTTTAGGAATCATCTTGCAGCTATGACATGTCTAATCTTGCTCACTTTGACTGGGCTGTGGCCATGACAGTGTGACTGAAGGTTTAGAATGGCCTGTCACAGCTAATGGCTCAGCTCAGAAGGTTTGGAAGCTGCCGGTGTCATCCCCTGAACAGTTGGAAGATGAGTGGTGTGGTGAGTTGACATCCATCACCAAATAGAAAGCAATCTTTCCTGATGGAGATAAAACAATCAATACATTTGGATTTCAATCAAAAGGACTATGTTTTCTCAGAACAGATCTCAATCAGTGTGTGCCTAGCCAGATAGCATGTTGGTGTGGAATGTGAGAGCAAAATAACGTGTCTTAGTACAGAGCCGAATGCATAGAAGAAAACACTTTAGAATGTCTCCTGGCTTTGCACCTCTCTATAAACTCCATGAGACCATTCCTCTAGCATTGGTCTGCCAGAATTTCAAGGTCAGGAAAGAATAGAGTCCCCCACCCCTGCCGTAAAAGGAGCAGTCCAATTCTATTTTGGGCAGAATCTTTTGTATTTCGAGCAAAAAAGGATCCTATAAATCTTCCAAGTGCATCTTTAACAAAAAGAAACTAAAGTCCCAGAGGGCAAGTGACATGCCCAAGGACACAAGTCCTTCAGTAGCAGAACTGAAATATGAGTCCAAGAACTACTAGTCATTTTGAAATTGGCAATTTATGCAGGAAGTCTACAATTAAAGGTATTTAAACCACCACTGAAATTCTTAGAGAACAGTAAAAAAGAACAGCGTATTACAGCCAATCACAAACATCCCTTAAGCACTGGCACTCCAAGAGTCTAATATGTGACATTGCTCTTTTGATATCTCTGGGACCCATTCTGTGAAGTGTAGGATCTAAAGGCATACATTTATCTATAGGCCCTGAAGCAACACATTGAAACTTCAAAAAGCAGCCAGTCTCCTGGATCCATGTGTCACCAAGGGACTTGCTCTTCAAGTGCCCAGGCAGAAATCTATCCCAGGCCAAAAGGCAGCCCCCTTGCTGTCAAATTGATGAACACCAGAGATAGGCTTTTCTCTCTTGGGGTGGGGGGGTGTGATGTCCAGTCACACCCAGCAGTGCTCAGCATTTACATAGGGCTCAGTGCTCAGAGATTACTCCTTGAGTTTCTTCAGGGCCCCTATCAGTCCCAGCTTGTGCAAAGCAAGTGTTTTACCCATCAAACTATCTATCTTGAGGGATCAGATTTTACTTCCTTTCCCCAGGGTTTTCGTGTGTGGCCACCTCTGATGGGTTGGGGTTACTACTGGTGGGCTTGTGGGACTACATGGGGAGACAGGGATCAAACCCAGGTTGGCCCCTACCCACCATACTATATCACTCACGCTCTCCCCATGAGTATTTACATCCTACACAAACTAAAGGTATAATTAATTTTCAGGAAATATCCTCCACTGTCTATGGAGGGTTTACTGCTTGGGGGCAGACCCAGCAGATCTGAGAACTTACTCCTGGCTCTAGACTCAAGAATCACTTCTAGGGGCGGAGCGATAGTCCAGTGGGTAGGGCGTTGCTTGCACCGTGGCCAGCCTGTGCTGGCCCGGGTTCGATCCCCCGGCATCCCATATGGTCCCCCCGAGCACCGCCAGGAGTAATTCCTGAGTGCAGAGCCAGGAGTAACCCCTGAGCGTCGCTGGGTGTGACCCAAAAAGAAAAAAAAAAATCACTTCTAGCAGTACTTGGGGGACCATATGGATGGAATGCCAGTGGTCAAGCCCAGGTCAGCTGTGTGCAAGGCAAGCAAGTGCCCTACCTGCTATGCAGCCCTAGCCTTTTTGGTGATTTTTTAAAGACAACATTGACGGTTGGGATGTTTTCCCGGACGTTCCTCCCAATTCAACTTTGTGGTCATTCCCTGTCAATGCTAATGCAGAAGAACTGTGCAAGAGAAGATCCAGCCACTTTATTATCTTATTCTCTCAGACCTAGAAGATGTTCTGGTCCAATTTATTTCACCTGAGACTTTTCTCCCTCAAGCACTTCAGGTCAGTGTAATCTATGTATTTTGGGGTGTGTGGGATTTGTGTGTGGGGTCTTACCCAGCTGTGCTCAGGTCTTTATTTCTGTCTCTATGCTCAGGAGTGACCCCTGGTGGTGCTCAAGGGACATTGTGCAGTGCCACGGATCAAAAGGGAAATAGCCATGTGCAAGACAAGCACTTGTTTACCATCTCTCCAACTCTTAACCCACGTATTTTTTAATAACACAGAGGCCTCAGCTCTGGGTGGGCCTTGTGTCCATCTGTAGTGATCTGGAGTAGGGCCGTAGAATGACCACAGTTGCCTCCCTTGTCCTATAAGAGTTTGCATTCTGGGGTGAGACAGCTGCAAATATCCCACAAGGATGTTTTGCAGAACAAAAAGCTTGTATTGGAGGCACCAGTGGAGAGAGATGTAAAAGGACAATCATTCCAGTTGGGAGGAAGATCAGAAATGCCTTAAGGACAAGAGTCGTATCACTTAACTTTGAAAGGATGATTGGATTTATTTAGAAGTACATGTGTGATAATTCAGAAGCAATTTTCTTGTAAGCCTCTGACCATGTCACAAGTGCAAAAATCAAACCCTAGAGTTCAAAAGACTACATGCTTCCATTACTTGAATGCCAAGTGAGGGGTTCATACTGCTGCATATTTTTCTGTCTCATCATCAGACTACCTTGTGTTGATTTGTCAGGTATGGTCATTCCCTCTGGAAAGCTGAGAAAACCCTGGTCCAAGAGATAGTACAGGTGTTAATGCCCTTGCCTAGCATGCAGCCAACCCTGGTTTGATCCCTGCTACTAAGTAGTGTCCCCATAGAGCAGTACCAGAAGTGATCTCTGAGCATAGAGCCAAAAACAAGCCCTTAGTAATGCCAGCTGTGGCTCAATCCCTTGCTGACCCCTATGCTAGGTTTAAAGCTTGACAGTGGCACACATGGTTCCAAAGGCAGCTGTCTAAAACCAAGTGGTTTTCTCAAAACTGTCATTTGCATGTTTTAAAATGTTTTCATTGAGATTCTGTGACTTAAAATACTGTTCATAATGGTTTCTCATGCACATAATTTCAAAGTTGCTCATGATTGGGCTTCAATAAAGCAGTGTCCGACACCCACCATCACCTTCCCATCTCCTTCCCTCAAGGACCTGAACACCCTCTCTTTCAACCCTTCCAACCCACCCATTCAGTCCTGTGGATCATTTTTCCCATTGTATTGCCTTCAGCCCTTTGTTGTTAGTTTTCTATGTACGTTTAAGTGCCACAGATGAGAAAGATCATTCTGTATCTATTACTTGTATCACTTGTCTACCCATTGTTCATCAATTTGCTTGAGCAGGCACCAGTAACATCTCCATAGTCCTGTCACATACTAGTATGTGACATTTTCAGAGGCTTACAATATTCCCAAGGGCATCTGCTCACTCCAGGTACACAAAGAGCCTCAAACCATTCGTTCAGGTCATGGGAATGAGGTCCATAATTATTACTGTTTTTTGGCATATCAAATACGGCATGGGTAGCTTGTCAGGCTCTGCCATGCGGGTGGTATACTCTCAGCAGTAGGCTCTCATCTTGTGCATTTACTTATAAACTGCAATGGGGAAAGATCAGCTTATCTCTTGGGTGGAGCTCTGACGAGCTGTTGAGTCCAGATGTTGAAAATGACTGCCTTCAAGGTGTGGGGGGTTCCTCTGGCTTCTTGTGAGGCTCTATTGGGATGGCTGGCCAGAGCTAGATTCTGCCTTCTCTCCTAGGTGCCTCATAATCAGCTGAGCACAGGGAGAGCCAGGAGCAGCTGTTCTCTGTGTATCTGAGTCTGTATTCCTGTATCTTTCCAAACAACAATTAGATATCATCTCATGCCAGTGGCGCATATCAAAAAGTTGGGAAAGAGCCAGTGTTGGTAGGATTGTGGTGAGAAAGGAATTTGCACTACTGTTGGTGGTAATGTCGTCTGGTTCAGTCTCTGTAAAAAGCAATGTGAGGGGGCCAGAGTGATAGCTCAGCGGGTAGGGTGTTTGCCTTGCACGTGGCAGGCCCTTTGCTGGCCCGGGTTCGATCCCTGGCATCCCATATGGTCTCCTGAGCACCGCCAGGAGTAATTACTGAGTGCAGAGCCAGGAGAAACCCCTGAGCATTGCCGGGTGTGACCCAAAAAAGAAAACAAAAGCAATGCGAGGATCTCCCCAAAAAAATAGGGATGGAACTCCCATATGACCCAATGATACAATTACTTGACATCTATTCCACAAACACAAAATAATTCATTCGAAAGGACCTATGCAAACTATGTCCATTGCTGCAGTTAGTGCCTAACTTAAATCACTCGGGAAACTTGTTAAAACAGCGATGCGAAATGTACACTTGTGAAGAGATTCTGATGGACAACTGTATGACTGAAATCCAATCATGAACAACTTTTTAACTGTGTATCTCACTGTGATTCAATATAAATAACTAAATAAGTAAATAAATAAGTAAAAGCACAGTTCCTAAACCCCAGGCTAGGCCTAGGCCCTGGATTCAAAGCCTAGAAATCAAAATTTTGAACAGTAAGCCCTTAGTAAGTATGCAGTAACTCGACACCTCCAAGTTTCATAGTACTCTCATACCAGTGGTATCAAATAAAATCTATAGAAAGTTGCATAGAAGACCACCCAGCTCAATGATCCTAAACAATAATACAGAAGGCTCAACTAGCACCAATCACTAGCCCAATGAATTCTCAGTGACTTCAGTAACACCATTATGAGATATAACAATGATCACAAATTGACTTTTATTGGTCTTAGTTTTGACAATTCCTTTTGCTTTTGGGTTGTAACAAACAACATGAAGTAAATTTGACTATAGCTGCTAAGGGATAGACTGGGGTGGTGGGTAGGAAACTTGGGACTTTGGTGGAGGAAGGTCACACTGCTGGTGGGATTGGTATTGAAATGTTTACTGCCTGAAACAACTGTATTATGAAGACCTTGGTAACTCACAGCATTATAATAAAAATGGAAGGAATGTGGCACCCCTCAAGAACACAAAGAGTTGGAGAAATATTACATCAGGTAGGACACTTGCTTGCAAGTGGCAGACCCAAGTTTGATCCTGGCACCCCAGATGGTCTCCCAAGTCTGCCAGCAGAGAACCTAAAAACAAACAAAAATTAAAGAGAAACCTACCGGGCTGCAGCCAATTCCAAGATGGCCAAGAACTTGTGCCTTCAAAGGGCAATACTGTCATGGCTATTGCAGCTGCTCCTCCTACCCACTGCCATTCAATGAGCCTCTATGCGAAATACGGTGTTCTGTGCTTTGCTACTTAATCTTATTTAATCCTGATTGCTTCCCTTGAAATTCTCACATTTCAAATGATGAAACTGAATCGCAAAGAGGTTAAGCAAATTTGTTAGAAGTTATTAAGCAAGAGAGCTGGGATTCAAATCTTCTCCTGGGTCCTCAGCACCCTGTATGGCTCCCCAAGCATGCTAGGAATGATCCCGGAGTCCAGGGTCAGCCCTGAGCACAGCACCACTGAGTATGGCCCAGAACCAAACCCAAAAACACCTAAAAAACCAAAAAAACATAACCAAGCCACTCCTGTCTAATACAAAAAGCCTTCATTTTTAATGTGGAGGATTTCCAGAGTAGAACAAATCATTATCTCCTAGAGAGAGAAGAGTTTTCTCTTGTGAGTGTGTGTGTGTATTTGTGTATGTCTGTGTTGGGGGGCTCAGGAAACCTGGGAGCCCCACTAGCAATTCTTGGCCAACCAAATCAGCAGTTCAATACAAGGGTCTAGAGAAGTATTGAGGCTTGGGAGCTTGGGGAACCATTTGGAGGTGAGGATCAAACCTGAATCAGTGGCATGCTAGGCATGTGCCCTAACAGCTTCCTCTTTATGCAGAAGGTTTCATAATGCCCAATGCATCCCCATCCTAAGCCAACCCTTTGGGTAAGTGGTAGTATCCTGGCAAAATATATGTGACATATTTGGGACCCAATACAGGGATCCAGGTCTATTACATTATATGCAGCAGATCCTGGTTCGATCCCCAGAACTGCATATGGGCCCCTGAGCAACAGCAGGAGTTCAGGTCCCTGAACACAGAGTCAGGAAATAATGAACCCTGAGCACAGTCAGGTGTGACCAGGAAACAAAAAAAAGGGAGAATAAGGCACCAAATATTTTATGAGACTCACTGTACTCACGGAACTTTAATTCTAATTTGAGGATATGAGTAAGTTCATATAAGGTTATGAACACATACCGATAATGCCTATGAGTAAAATCAAAATAGACAAAATCCAGACTATACCAAATCCTTGCTAATATGCTTATCAAGTATATATAAATATATATATATATATATATATATATGTATATATATATAAAGCACATTTGATCGATGGAGCAAGTAAGGACATAAAGAACAAAGATATTTCGTTGCCCAACAATTGAGCCCTCAGTACCTAGTAATCTGCCAACATAGTTAGGACTTCTTCCCCTGGGTTATCCACACCATGGCACAGCACTTCAGCCACCTGATCTCATCCAACCTCTGATTATTCTCACTTCCATCAGACTTATGCATTTATATGATATTTGGATCTTTATTCTATAACATTTGAAATAATTTTTCCACAGAAGTAATGTCTGCACTCATAAATCCAACCCCTAGGCTTTTCCTAAGTGTTCCTTAATATTTTCTTTTTCAGTAAAATTCTATGCATAAGCAATATTCAAATTTGCTTCTTTTATGTGATGTGATTAAAAGTCCTGAATAGTGTCTGTAGGAATCATCAACCCCCACAAAAGCTTTTTTTTTGTAATAGCATTTTCCCTTTGAAGAATGTGCTGATCCATTGATGAAATCAGTTCCAAAGATTGAATCAGTGAGGTGAAATTGGCAGCCTGGAAGGTAGTACGAGACACTCTTCTCTTTCCTTAAGGCGAGCACTATAAAAGGGTGGCAAAAGAATAGCTTTGCAAGCTCCAGGGAAGTCGATGGTACTGCAATGAAACACATCAGACAAAGAAAATGATTCCCAACTATGAATTAGTTTGTGCTTTATGAACAACAGGTAAACAAGTAACTTTTGAAAGTAGGAGGACAGTGTTATTTTCCATTCAGCTGAGGTTTTTATTTCTCAAAAGCCTCAAGCGTCAGTACTTTAGAAGAACAGTTCAATTGTCCTTATTCTTTTTTAGAGCTGGGGGCACTGAATATGTGGACTTCAGGAGGGAAGAACTCACCAGACAGCCGCCAGACTAGCTTCCACCTTGTAATGACAAAAGGACTGAGAGAAAAGCATGTCCATCCATTGCATTTTGGAGAAACCCACTGCAACTTTTCCAGCTGCTGACTTCTTTTAGCTGACACCTAGGGTTTTTTTTGAATGCCTTGTCTAATTTCCAACTACAAAAGCCATTCTTCACTGATGTCACAAGAGACAAAAACTATCAGCTCCTAAAGAGCTTTGGGCTGGGAAGACAATTCCAGACCAACAATAAACACGCCCTCACAATTTGAGGAGGAAAAATTGCATTCATGGTGCCCTGAGAGAAATAGACACAAAGAGCGGAGGTGACCAATAGCTGGGTTGATCACAAATTACAACGGCTCTGAGAAGCTGATCACCATAAGTCTTGGTGTCATGGGTCTTAAAGAGCCAACAGTCTTCAGCGGTATGCTCTAAGACTCCCCAGTTCTAGGACAAGGTCAGGTATTCATCCTTTGCTCCTTTATGACTAGCCAAATTCACTTATATTTTCTTCTTTCTCTCCAGGAGTGTTATCAAGAGTATCACTATTATACCTCAGCCTAACATTGGCATAGCACTGCTTCACATTACACAGTTCACTGAAATTCACTAAATCCTTTAAAGAAAAAGTCATTATCATCAGGATATGAAAGAAACAATTGTCTAATGCCATATGAATGAAATGAGAAGTTGGTGTTCTGTAAAACACCAGAATACTATGTAGCTCTAAGGAAAGATGAAATCATGTACTTTGCTGCGACATGGATGGAATTGGAGGATATCATGTTGTTAAATAAGCCAGAGGGAGAAGAATAAATACAGGATAATCTCATTCATCTGTAGAATAGAGAAATGCAAATAAGGACACAGTACTGAAACAATGACAAACCTCTGGTATTAAAACTGAAAACCATTTACCAAATGGAAAGGGAAGAGCAAAGCAGGGAAAGAAGACCAGAGTATAAAAAAATAAAGACACCAGTAGGGTTGGAGATAGTTCAGCAAATAAGGTTTTTTCCGTGCATGTGGCCATACTGGGTATGACCCCCAGCATCCCATATGGTCCCCTGTGCACCACCAGGAGTAATTCCTGAGTGTAGAGCCAGAACTAACCACTGAACATAGCCAGGCGTGACCCAAAAGGAAAAAAGAAAAAGGACAGTGGTAGGTGATTTGGGACACTTTGGTATACTACGCATTTTTCACGTCTCATTCAAGTGAGAGAAGGAATCTGGAGTTCCGACCTCCATCGCCATTCCAGAGTCAGGGATGATGTCTTGCTGCCAAGGCATCGAAAATCAGATGGGCTGGACATGTAATGCGATTTGGAGACTACCACTGGACTAGAGCCACTACCGACTGGATCCCAAGGGATATCAAAAGATGACATGGCCGCCCACCTACAAAATGGTCAGACTTCTTCGTCAAGACCCTGAACGAATGGTTTGAGGCTCTTCCCTATTCCTGACGCAAGCAGATCCATTGGGCTACACTAGCATGTGATAGGGTCAAATGGAAATGTTACTGGCACCTGCTAGAGCAAATCGATGAATAACAGGATGTCAAGTGATCAAGGGATAACTTCCTAAATTATAATAAAATTGGATTAAAAAGAAAAAGGAGTCAGAGAGATAGGATAGCAGATAAGGCACTTGTTTTGCATGCTGCTATGAGGATTTGATCCCTGGCACCACATATAGTCTGCTGAAGACTGCCAGGAGTGATCACTGAGCAGAGTCAGGATAATCAGTAAGCACAACCAATTGTGGCAAAAAAAAGTGTGTGTGTGTGTGTAGCACCAGGGGTGTTGGGGGAATAATTCCAAATTAATGATTAATGGTAGTTTTCTTTTCCTAAGAGTAATACTGCTATGCGTCACGCACTGTGCTAAGAATTCAATGCACATTTCATTTCTTTCTTAAAATTCTATTATTGCTTTTGTTTTGTAGACAAGTCAACTGTAAATCAGACACATTACGTAACTTCCCCACAGTCAGTGCTACACTAAGTAGCAGAAGAAGAACATGGACCTAGGTTCTTCATATTCCAATACCCACACTTTGCCCCAAAGCTGGATTTTCAACACTTCATCGGCAATACTCATGTCTGGTTCATTTTGATACCACTCAAAAAAGCATATAGTTCAGGGTCTGATACATACTGAGAATCAGTAAATGGAATTGCTTCTCCAAGTATGTCAACATGATGTCTCCAGCTCCCTGTTCATACTATAAAGATAAAAATGTATTAAAATAAACAACTAGCACAATTGGTTAATCTAAAAAAATCACAATACTACAAAACAGACCTTTTTTTTTTTGCTTTTTTGGGTCACACCCCTGGCTCTGCACTCATGAATTACTCCTGGAGGTGCTCAATGAACCATATGGGATGCCGGGATCGAACCCGGGCTGGCACAGGCCGGCCGCGTGCAAGGCAAACACCCTACCCGCTGGGCGATAGCTCAGGCCCAACAAAGAGCTTTTTTTTAATCCTTTTGCCTCTATTTATTTATTTTTTTAAATTTTTTTATTATACCACCGTGAAACATACAATTACAAAGGTGTTCATAATTGGTTCTTGGTAATACAGTATTTCAGCACCCATCCCTCCACCAGTGCCCCATTTCCACCACCAATGTACCCCCTCCCCGCCCCGTGGTTCATCTACCTATGGAATACTATGCGGCTGTCAGAAAAGATGAAATTATGAAATTTACCTGCAAATGGATGGACATGGAGTCTATCATGCTGAGTGAAATTAGTCAGAAGGAAAAGGACAGATATAGAATGACTGCATTCATTAATAGGATATAAACAAAGAGCTTTTAAGTGTTGTTCTGTTCTCCTAGGGGAAGTGGGTTTCCCACAGAAGGAAATGGTCATTCTGACTCTAATTGCAGGCAAAGGTATGAGCTGGTAGGTCTGGTATCTCCATGAGTCTGCCATGTTGTCAACTGTCATTCCTTTCAATTGCATTTGACAAACAGCATACATGCCAACTTAGGTACAGAGAGCTCTTCTGGAGACAGTGTGGCTAATAGAGCAAAAACCAGGAAGATTCATAGCTCTTTTTTGACACAATGTTCAAGACTGATTTTAATAGCAAAATACACAAAAATGATCTTAAATGACTACACAATGAAGGTAGTCGAATAGGGGAGAAGCAATATGTAGTCATAAAAGCTCCATTTTTGTGCTATACTTAATGGCTGGTAAATGGTCTCAGTACTATAGTTCATGGGCATGATGTTCATCCAGCACAATGTCAAAGGTAAGAGACAGGTGTTAGACTATCAATAATAAACACAAACATTATAAAGTAAATGAATATCATGTGTTTAACTCCTAACACAATGCATGTCATACAGTACATGTTTAGTAAGATAATAATTAAAAAATAATGAATTAAAGATAATAAGTAAAATAAAAGAACAAATGAGGATAAGAGAGTGTAAAACATCCCTCAAACTGGTGCTTGCTAGGTCACTACACTGCAGATGTCTTTTAATTTTATTCTTATTTTTTAGATCTCAACTTGTTTTCTGATGTATTCACTCTAATATCTAAAAAATATATCTTCCTCAACAGATATTATCTATTAAGAAGGTAGACTAGTCAAACTTGTTAGTATGATGTGAAAATATAAATAACAAATATAAGACCTACCTCAAAGATTTGGTATTTTTCAGATCTGACGATCCCCCCATAGAATGACAAGAAGCAGCTGTTGAAACCCTCCTCTGTGCTCTGAATGTAATTTTAGCGTAGAAGTAAACTTATAATTCTTCAGTCAACCCCCAAAGAAGGAAACGGGAAGCAGATCACAGAGCTGGATTTCTTGTCCTTCAGTGAAGGATCAGATCTCAAAGTACAAGTTGTTAGCTTAGTCTTAAGTCCCATGGAACCCTACTTACACTAGACGTCATGTATAAAACTGGCAGAGCCTTGGGGGAAATACTCTCACCAAATAATCTTTGAAGTAGCTTTCACTATGAGACTTCAAGATAATGTATTTGTCTAAAAATAAACTTTGGAGTGAGTTCACAATTTGTAATTTATGAGAGTCTTTTGGCATATATCTGACATTTTCATTTTGATCTTCTCTTTGATGTGATGTAGCCATCGATTTTCTTTTTTCCCTATCATTGTTCTTGGATTTGTACAACAGAACCCCCTTTATATTCAGAAAAACGATTAGCATGAAATGTGACTTATGGTGTCCTAAACTCTGTGCTCTATAAATGGTAAATGGTTGTAATTACTATAAGATGAAAGTCATATATTGGATACATTCTTGTAATTATTCTAAAGAAATGGCATGGTCATGGTCTCAAATCAAATTAAAGAGGCATAAAATTCAATTTCATTTTCTCAAGATCTGTGTAAAGTTGAGCACACACAAAATGTGGTTTCAAATGTAGCACACTGCCACAGAAGCAGTTTCTGCAGACACTGTCAAATGGCATATTTCTAGAATTTTCCATGCTATTTCGGGGCTCAGTTGTGCATTTTCTTATGACCATTATAGTCTAAATCGGAAAAGTGCTAAAATCTAGCTCAATATATCTTCTGTTTCTCAATTTCATTTACTCTATGAGAAAATATACAGTCACCACTTGAAACTAAAGATGCAAGAAAGAAAATATTGCACAGGCAGAATAATTTCTGTTTTTTTAAATAAAATACATTATAATCATATAAATTTTGGGTTTTAGAGAAAGGGAAAGAAATAAAGAACCTACCATGGAGGCGGGCTGGGGGAGCGGGGAGGGAACCGGGGACGTTGGTGGTGGGAGATGGGCACTGGTGGAGGGATGGGTGCTGGAACACTGTATGACAAAACCCGAATATGAACTTTTTTATTGTATATCTTTGTAATTGTATATCTCACGGTGGTATAATAAAATACTTTAAAAATAAATTTTGGGTTTTGGGCCACACCTCGTGATGCTCAGGGGTTACTCATGGCTCTACACTCAGGAATTACTCCTGGTGGTGCTCAGAGGATGAAGCCCAGGTCAACCCCGTGTAAGGCAAAAACCCTCGCTCTTCTATTGTACTATTACTCTGGAGCCAGGCAATCATTTCTGATGCAAAGGAATAAGATCTTAAGCCTTTCACAACTGTACTTCATGGGTATAATAATATCACACATTTATAATTTAAAAATTAAAACTTAAAAAGTAATGATTAAAAAAAGAAAAATTAATATGAGTCCACTAGGATATGTAGTGTCAAATGATAAATAATAAATATTGACGCAAATATAGAACTGAAATGCTGTTACTGCAATAACATGAATGAACCTAAAAACATTTACATAGATGAAAAAAGTTAGGAACAGATCTTACTGGTAGAGGAATGGTTCAGTGTCACAGCTCCAAGAGAACATAGTAGGGCCGGAGCGATAGCCCAGCGGGTAGAGCATTTGCCTTGCATGCGGCCGGCCCATGTCGGCCTGGGTTCGATCCCCGGCATCCCATATAGTCCCCGAACAGGGCCAGTAGTAATTCCTGAGTGCAGAGCCAGGAGAAACCCCTGAGCATTGCCAGGTGTGACCAAAAAAAAAAAAAAAAAAAAAAAGAGAGAGAGAGAGAGAACATAGTACTGTCGAATCTTCCTAGGCCTAGTCTAAGATGAGACTCTGGGACCTCCTCAGGTTGTGGGCTAACAGCCTGTAGCTATACCTGACACGCTCTGATTTAGAAATACCCCAACTCCACATCCGACTTCAGCAAACTGCCAAGTCACCAAATTGTCCCAGATCTATAGCAACAGCATGTGCGGTTCCACAACCTCAAATATTCATAGTACTATCAGGCCTGTATGTTCACAGCAAATTTAACAGGAAAGAATATCACCAAGCTCAATGAGCCTAAACAATAACAGAGAAGGCTCAACTAGCACCAATCACCAGCCCAGTAAATTCTCAATGACTTCAGTAACACCATTGTGAGATATAACAATGATCATAAATTGACTTTTATTGATCTTAGTTTTGATCATTCCTTTTGCCTTCGAGTTGAAACAGACAATATGAAGTAAATTTAACTATACCTGCTAAGGGGATAGACTGCGGTGGTGGGTAGAAAACTGGGGACTTTGGTGGAGGAAGATTACTCTATGGGAGTGGTGTTAGGACATTTAATGCCTTAACAACTGTAAAATGCACAACTTCATAAATCATGGGGTTACAATTAGGGACAAAATAAGATTTTTTTTTACATTCTGTCTATATGTAGTATTCAACATAAAGCATATCCATAGAGAATAAATTTTATATTAATTTTTTGTTTTGTTTTGTTTTGGAGCCACACTCAGCTGTGCTCAGGGCTTACTCCTGACTTTCCACACAGGGATCACTTCTGGCTGTGCTTGGGGACCATACGCGGTGTGAAGGATTGAATCCAGGTGAGCCACATTCAAGGGAAGTGCTTTCCCTGCTGTACTATTTCTCCGAGAAGAGCTGATCACTGCCTGGCTTGTCAGTGACCCACCCTGCAGCAGTCTTTTTCAAGCCCAGCCTAGGTATGCCAATCCAGAGACTCACACAAACAGGGCAGAGAAGCTCCTTGCTCTCCTTGTGCTCAGCTGATCACGAGGCGTCTGGAAGGGATGGTGGGTTCTAGCCCTGGCCCGCCACCCCAGCAGAGCCTCACAAGAAGCCAGAGGAACCCCCACACCATGAGGGGCGCCATTTTCCACATCCGGACTCCCTCTCCTCAGAGCTCCACCCAGCAGAAGAGCTGATCACGACCACAAGATTCATCAATAAATGCTCGAGTTTTGAGGTGACTGCAAGAGTATCCCACCCACACGGCAGAGCCTGGCAAGCTACCCGTGTCATATTTGACATGACAAATACCAGTAACAATTATAGACCTTATTCCCATGACTTGATGGAATGGTTTGGAGGCTCTTTATGTTCCTGGAGTAGGCAAATGTACTTGGGCTATCTAGCATGTGACAGGAAGTATTGAGATGTCACTGGTGCCCCGCTCGAGCAAATCAATGATCTACGGGAAGACAGTAATACAGTGATACAGTGATATGATACTATTTCTCCATCCTTAGAGGAAATTGCTGGGTGCCGGAGGTTAGAGGAGGAGGAAATATGGGATCCTGCTAATTGATATAGGGTTTCTTTAGGGAGTGCATTTAGAAAGTGCCAGAATTAGTGTTAAATTATATCTTTAATAAAACTATCATTTTAAGTCAATAATAAATGGACAGGATGAAAATAAAAATGATTATTCAAATAACATGTGTCAAAAGTTGAAAATTTATTAATTCACCAGCATGTTATTAAAGGGGGAGATATTAAATATCTACTATGTGACAGTCTTCCTGGTGCTGGGAACACAGAAATGAGCACAACAAAGTCACTGCCCTGATGAAGAGGATATTTGAGTGACTCAGTTTGGTACATCTCTGACAGATGGGAGACTTTAGGCATATCAGAACTGCCAAGAAGGTTCTGGGAGTTTGGAGAAGAGTTCCTCGACCTCCTTATTGCTTTATAAAACAGTGCTATTTGCTCTTTTCTGTTCTTCATGCCACACAATTATTTTAGTAACAAGTGAAAATTATCCTGTTTCTAGAAAAACAGCTTGTTAGGTGACTCAAAACTCCTATGAAATGCCTTGTGCAAGGACACCTTACCTGCTTGAGGAACACCTGTAATGAGTCATTCAGGGTATAAACACCAAGGGGAGTTGTTGACACTGGTGGTGGGATTGGTGCTGGGATACTCTACATTCAAAACTTAACTATGAATAACTTTGTAAATCACAGTGCTTTTTAAAAGTTTTCATTAGAAAATATCCTCAGTGAGCTGATCATCATGAGCCAAAAATACAGAAGTCACATTTTACTTTTCATAAATCTGGGGAATGGGTGACAAATTGGGAAAAGAGGGTCCATTTTATGGAAGATGATAGAAATTAGACTTTAAGTGATGAAGATAAGGTAGTGTGTGTGAATATATTTCAAATTAAAATACTTTAGAACATGAAGCCTATATAATATTTTACAGCAATGTTACTTCAATAAAGATGCAAAAGAACAGGGTAGATAGTTAAAATGATCGGATCACATATTTTGCACATGCAAACTCCAAGTTTGTTCCACTAAGCACTGTTGGAAGAGACTTTCCAAAACACTCCCACATGACGCCTCCAAATTTATATATATATATACATGTATATGTATACATATATATGATATACATGTACCCAAGAGGTACAGAGAGATAGCACAAGAGATAACATGCTTGGTTTACATGCCAGCAACTCTAGTTCAATCTATGGAACCATATATGGTCCCCTGATCACAGACAGGGGTCACTCCAATGCATAGAGTCAGGAATAGGCCCTGCATACCACTGGGTATGGATGGTTGGTTGGTAGGTTGGTAGGTAGGTAGGTAGGTATGTAGGTAGTTGGGAACCCAGGGATAGCTCAATAGGACACATGCCTTGCAGGCATGAACCTAAGAATTTGATCACCAATTCTACCATAGGTACTGAGCCAGCAGCAGCTCCTCATGTGATCCCCAACACCACAACCAAATGTGTGATTACTGCAACAAATGTGTGTGATGCCTTGTCATCAGAACAACAACAGGAAAAGGGTAGGGAAAATACAGTGAGTCATAATGTCACTTGTTACTTATCTTCCCCTTGTTCATTGATTTGCTCAAGTGGGGAGCCAGTAATGTCTCCATTCGTTGGGAATGAGGTCCATTATTGTTACTGTATTTGGCATACTGAACACACCGGGTAGATTTCCAGGCTCTGCCTTGGCTCTGGGTTCATCCCAGGAATCAAACCTGGGTCGGTGAGGTGCCCCCCCGCTATGCTATTGTTCTGGATCTTAGAAGGCCACTTTATATAAAGCTCTGGGGTCAGTCCCTGATCTCCCAAAAAAAGCTGAACGGCAAAAGTAGATCATATTTTTTATTTGATCGTTTTATTTATTATTATTTTTATTAAACATTTTATTATACCACCGTGAGATTACAACGTTGCTCATGTTTAGAGGTTTAGGTCACATAGTATTCCAGGACTCCGCCCTCCACCAGTACCCATATCCCACCACCAATGTCCCCAATTACCTCCGACATCCCATAGACTGTCTAAATGGCAGGTTCTTTATCCCTTTTCTCTCTCCCTCTCTCTCCCTTCTCTTACATATTGTGGGTTGCACTACATACACTTAGAAACCATCATGTGCATTTTTTGCCTGTATTTAATGTTCAGTTCTAGGTTGGTATTAGCCCTTTCGACATTTATTCACACATGTTCCCTTCTCTATCTTACCTAACCTCTGACTCCCATACGCTTTGCAGTAATTTCCACATTTGGTAAGACCACCTGATATATCTATGTCATGCAAATAAATGCATTCATTCTATATCTCTCTCTTTCCTTCTGACTAATTTCACTCAACATGATCCTTTCCATGTCCATCCATTTATAGGCAAATTTCATAACTTCATTTTTCCTAACAGCTGCATAGTATTCCATTGTGTAGATGTATCACAGTTTCTTTATCCAGTCATCAGTTCTTGGCCATACTGGTTGTTTCCAGGTTCTGGCTATTGTGAATAGTGCTGCTATGAAAATAAAAGTGAGGATCGTGTTTACGCTGTGTGTTTTTGACTTCCCAGGGTATAATCCCAGGAGTGGTATGGCAGGGTCAAAAGGGAGCTCAATTTCTAGTCTTTGGAGGAATGTCCATATTGTTTTCCAGAAAGGTTGTACAAGCTCGACATTCCCACCAACAATGTATGAGAGTCCCCTTTTCCCCGCATCCACGCCAGCACTTGTTGCTTTTACCCTTTTGGATATGGGCCAGTCTCTGTGGTGTGAGATGATATCTCATTGTTGTTTTGATTTGCATCTCTCTGATGATTAGTGATAATGAGCATTTTTCATATGCCTTTTGGCCATTCGAATTTCTTCCTTGTCAAAGTTTCTGTTCATCTCTTCTCCCCATTTTTTAATGGGGTTGGCTGTTTGCTTCTTATATATCTGTACCAGTGCCTGATATATCCTGTATATTAACCCCTTATCAGATGGGTATTTGGTGAATATTCTTTCCCATTCTGTGAACTGCCTTTCTATCTTGGTCACTGAGTCTTTCGAGATGCAGAATCTCTTTAGTTTCATGCACTCCCATGTGTTTATCTTTTGTTCTATTTGCTTTGTTAATGATATTTCACCTTTGAAGATGTCTTTAGCTTCAATGTCGTGGAGGGTTTTTTCTATATTTTTTTCAACATACTTTATGGATTCAGGTCTGATATTGAGATCTTTAATCCATTTTGATCGGATTTTTGTGCAAGGTGTTGGACACAGGTTCAAATTCATATTTTTACCTGTAGCTGTCCAGTTTTCCCAGCACCACTTGTTGAAGAGGCTTTCCTTACTCCAGTTTGGACTCTTTGCACCTTTATCAGAGATTAACTGATCATGTCTTTGAGGGTGGGTGTCAGGATACTCAACTGTATTCCATAGGTCCACAGGTCTGTTTTTTTTCCAATACCATGCTGTTTTAATTACTACTGCTTTGTAGTATAGTTTGAGGTTGGGAAAGGTGATGCCTCCCATCTTCTTTTTCCCAAGGATTGCTTTAGCTATCCATGGGTGTTTATTATTCCACACGAATTTCAGGAGTGTTTTGTCAATTTCTTTAAAGAATGTCATGGGTATCCTTATAGGGACCACATTGAATCTGTACAAAGCTCTAGGGAGTATTACCATCTTGACAATGTTAATTCTCCCCATCCATGAGCAGGGAATGTGTTTCCATTTCCTCGTGTCCTCTTTTATTTCTTGAAGCAGTGTCTTGTAGTTCTCTTTGTATATGTCCTTTACACACTTGGTTAAGCTGATTCAGAGGTATTTGATTTTCTGTGGCACAATTGTGAATGGAATCGATTTCTTAATATCCCTTTCTTTTCTTTTGTTATTTGTATATAGGAAAGCCACAGAGTTTTGGGTATTCATTTTGTACCCTGCCTCTAAAAGTAGATCATATTTTAATGTGACTTGAGGACAGTTGCTTCGGGTTTTCAGAAATGGAGGGGTAACTAGCATGTAGCGCTTTGCTTAGCAAACAGAAGCTAAAGGAGATTGGCTTGGTCAGGTTTCCCTTTTTGAAGTTAAGAATTGAGGTGCTAGATTTGATCTTACTACTACTGCTACTATTTTTGGCCATACCTTGGTGGTAGTAAGTGCTGTTATTCTTGGGGACCCTGCGCTCAGGAATCACTCCTGTAGTGAAGGTACTCAGAGACTGAAGAGGGCTTGCGAGATGAGACACAGCTGACTCTGTGCAAGGCCAGCACCCAGGCACAATATCCACTGTACTATCCGGCCCCTCAGTATTTTAAAATAATTAATGTTCTTTGAATAAATAAGTTAATTTCTAAAAAAATTATAATAATTGGGGGTCAAGAAAGATTCTTCGAGCTTGGTAAAATCGTGAAACAGCACTGATGTCCCCCTTCTGCACTTAGGGGGAAGAAACATTGAGTTCCGAGTTCTTTAGGGAACCTGACAGCAGTTGTCTGTTCAGTTAGCACATAGAAAGTGATAGCAGGTCATCAGTGACTGGCAGAGCTCAGACCTTTTGGTAGTGAACTGTTTCTAGTCGGGTCCTATTACCCTACTACAATTTATAGTGGGGCATTGTTACCCTACTACAATTTATAGTGGGATACTGTTATCTGCTACCATTTATAGGGGGTACTACTACTCTACAATTTATAGTGGGGTACTGTTACCCTGCTATAATTTATGGTGGGGTACTGTTAATTAGTTACAATTTATAGTGGGGTACTATTCACTATAACACTGCTTTTCCATTCATCATTAATTTGTTCGAGTGGGGACCAGTAACATCTCCATAAGTCCTGTCTCATGCTAGTAGAGCCCAAGGGCATCTGCTTGCTCCAGAAACATAAAGAGCCTCAAACCAATACATCAGGTCATGGGAATGAAGTCTATAATTGTTACTGGTATTTGGCATATCAAATACGACACGGGAGGCTTGCCAGGATCTACCGTGCAGGTGGCATACTCTTGTAGTCACCTCTAAATCCAGCATTTATTGATGAACTGAGCTTTATCTGCAATTTATCTGGGGGTACTATTACCCATCTACAATTTATATTGGGTCCTATTACCCTACTACAATTTATAGTGAGATACTATTATTCTACTACAATTTAGAATAGGTACTATTACTATACTGCAATTTATAGTGGGCACTGTTACTTTTGTGCCTCTCGAGGTGTTGCAAGTGTGGCTGTGGTGCCCGGCTGCATCGGCAGGTGGCAGACCGGAGACAGGTTGTCTACATCCAGGGCTATGCTCTGAGGGTCCTGGATGGTTGATGGTCTGACATAGAAAAAGACTGGGCCCTCTGAGTCACAATAATACAAAAAAAATAAATGAGTTCTAGAACTGCTTCTGTCTGAAAGGAGTTTTCCCCTCAAATCTCTGATCTCCTCATAGTTAATCTCTACTCTGGACGAAAAGTAGTCACTGATGGTAACAACCAGGATTCGACTTATCATAACTCACTTCAAAGCCAGAGATGTTTGTCCATCCAACCACTGCTCTGTGATTCCTTCAATTAACTGCTTACCTGTGTTATCTGGACAATCCATCCAAGCTTCTGTAGAGAGGCTATGATAATTATCTTCTAGTTCCTGAAAATGCCGTACCTTTCTCTCCATGTTACTTTCAAGACCAGTAGAAACTGACTTTCGTTAAAACACTTCCCATACCTCTCCATCCCATACTGGTCTTGATTTGAACCAAATGGAAGTACAAAATTATCCTGTCAATGAGTTAGTTCCTCAAGGGCAAGAATCACATAGTCATTCATTCTTCATGTTCCTATCCCAGTACAAAGCAAACAAAAAGTTTGAGAACTGACACTAATTCTCTAAGTTTGTTATGTCTGGACACAGGAAAGGGTGTTAGGGATTTCCCTTCCTAAATGAAACTCCTGCCAAGAATTCTCTATTGGATACAGTCAAAGAAAATGGAATATCATTTCTTCCCTTTTTCTTTTGGCCACACCCATAGATGCAGGGTTTACTCTTAATTCTGATCAGGGACCATTCCTGGAGTTTAATGTACCATGTTGGATGCCAGAGATCGAGCCCAAGCCAGTCATGTGTAAGGCAAGCACCCTGCCTACTTAGCCTTACACACTGTACTATCTCCTCTTCCATAAGTAAGCAAAACTTGAATTAACTCTTGAGATCTTCAATGCCCAAGAACACATTGTTCCATTATTCAAATAGAAGGATGATTGGGCTCACATTCATGGCACTAAACCATAGGCTTCATAGTGTTCTCATTTCACTGTTTAATTTTAATAATGTTGAAGGTTTTTTTTTTGCTTTTTTGGGGTCACACTCGGCAATGCTCAGGAGTTACCCTGGCTCTTCACTCAGAAATTACTCCTGGCGGTGCTCGGGGGACCATATGGGATGCCGGGATCGAACCCGGTTATGGCACGTGCAAGGCAAATGACCTACCCGCTATGCTATTTCTCTGGCCCCTGTTGAAGTTTTGTTGTAATAAAGATCTTCTCCATCATATTTTTGCTAATAAGTGAGTTTTCTCTCCCTCTAGCAACATGCTAGCAGAGGCTCACATTTTCATTTGTCTCTGGATTGAAAATAAAACAAAGGGGCTGGAGTTATAATACAGTGTGTAGGGTATTTATCTTGCATGTAACCTGGGGCCTATACCCTGGAATCTTATATGGTTCTCTGAGAACTGCCAGGAGTAATTCCTGAGTGCAGAACCCTGCAGGAACAATCCCTGAGTATTGCCGGGTATGACCCCCAAAAGGAAAAAAGAAAGAAAGAAAAGAAAGAAAAGAAAGAAAGAAAGAAAGAAAGAAAGAAAGAAAGAAAGAAAGAAAGAAAGAAAGAAAGAAAGAAAGAAAGAAAGAAAGAAAGAAAGAAAGAAAGAAAGAAAGAAAGAAAGAAAGAAAGAAAGAAAGAAAGAAAGAAAGACAGGCAGGCAGGCAGGCAGGCAGGCAGGCAGGCAGGCAGGCAGGCAGGCAGGCAGGCAGGCAGGCAGGCAGGCAGGCAGGCAGGCAGGCAGGAAGGAAGGAAGGAAGGAAGGAAGGAAGGAAGGAAGGAAGGAAGAAAGAAAGAAAGAAAGAGAAAGAAAGAAAGAAAGAAAGAAAGAAAGAAAGAAAGAAAGAAAGAAAGAAAGAAAGAAAGAAAGAAAGAAAGAGAGAGAGAGAGAGAGAGAGAGAGAGAGAGAGAGAGAGAAAGAAAGAAAGAAAGAAAAGAAAGAAAGAAAGAAAGAAAGAAAGAAAGAAAGAAAGAAAGAAAGAAAGAAAGAAAGAAAGAAAGAAAGAATGTCCTGGGTTTTGTTTTTTTGTTCTATGTTTCACATGTTCACCTTTAGCTGCTGGCTACATAGACCGGGTCTGCTAAACTAATCTCATATGGGACTGTAGTAATAGTACTGGGATTAGGGCACTTGACTTGTATGTGGCTGATCCAGGTTCGTTTCCTGGAACCCCACATGATCCCCGGAACCCTGCCAGGGTAGAGCCAAGAGCAAGCTCTGATCACAACTGGATGTGGCCCCAAAACAAACAAAAAACTAATTTCAAATGTATTGAGCTCAAAATAACTACATACCACAAAGATTTTTTTTATAAAAACCAAAACACGGAAGGAAAATTTCTTTCAGGTGTACCTGACAATAGTATGATCCTGTAGTGGGTGGTTAATCAAAATAACATATTAACGTATTATTAGAGGAGAGAGAGTAGAAGCCAAATTGAGTGGAAATTTTTTGTGAGATGAGAGAGGTACAAGTAGAGCTGAAGAAAGAACTCTGGGAAGATGCATTACTGAAGAGAACTGTCTGAAGAATATGGATTTTAGCCCTAGGAGCTAATCTACAAGACCTAATGAAGTATATTAATGTGAAGAATACGACAATTACTTTCAAAGACAAATCTGCAGCATCTACATCTTGTGCTCTCCAAATGCAGGCAAAGAGGAGAAAAGGGGGGAAATTAACAGATGTCATCAGACGATGGCAGTGCTCTGATGTCTTGTGCATACACAAATTGAGAGATGTCAGTGCCACACTGAAAACTGAGCTGGATGTTACCCTCTCCTTGCATGAACAGGGATGGATGGTAGGTCAGGGTTAGAGCACTGTTTCCATCCAGCTTTCTTCCAACTCAGTTTGTACATTCAGAGTCACTAACAAAATAGCCCTTCATCACTTGTCACTTGTATCACTTATCTTCCGGTTGTTCATCGATTTGCTTGAGTCAGCACCAGTAACATCTCCATAGGCCCTGTTGCAAGCAAGTGTACCCCAAGGGCATCTGCTTGCTCCAGGGACAGGAAGAGCCTCAAAACATTCCTTCAGGTCATAGGAATGAAGTCCATAATTGTTACTGGGTTTTGGCATATCAAATAAAACAGGGGTACCTTGCCAGGCTCTGACATGTAGGTGGTATACTCTCAGTAGAAGGCTCTCATCTAGAGCATTTACTGATGAAACTTAAAGGGAAAAGATCAGGTTTTCTCTTGGATGAATCTCTGAGGAACCATGGAGTCTGGATTTGAGAATGACTGACCTCATGATGTGTGGGTTGCTCTGGCTTCGCGAGGCTTACTGGGATGATGGGTATCAGCTAGAACCTGCCTAAAACTGTATCACTTGTATCACTTGTCTTCCCGTTGTTCATTGATTTGCTCAAGCGGGCACCAGTAACATCTCCATACATCCTGTCATGTGCTAGTGTAGCCCCAGGGCATATGCTCACTCCAGGAACACAAAGAGCCTCAAACCATTCCCTTAGGTCATGGGAATGAGGTCTATAATTGTTACTGGCTTTTGGCATATCAAATACGACATGGGTAGCTTGCCATGCTCTGCCATATAGACTCTCGTCTATCAACTAGAACTGTATACAGTGTATAAATGTGAAAGATCCTGGAAAGCACCTGATCCTAAAATCTAGTACTATCTAAGACTGTTGTGTGGAGCCAACAGAGCTGTGGGTCTGGTGTGGGTCTCTCTTCCAGGGTAGCTGGCATGGAGGTAGAAGGGCAGAGGAGTCCAAATCCCCACTCCAAGTCCAGCCAGGCGTGGCCCTCCCACGCACGTGTGAGCGAATCCTTGGAGCAATGTTGGACTTGGCCAGGGGCTGGCCGAGCCCCCTTACGGGGAGGTCAGCTCCATGGGTTGCTTCCCACATGGGGCCGGCGGCACAGCTGTGGGTGTGGAGTGAATGGGTCTGGATCTCTTCCGGGTTGCCACCCCGGAAGAATGTGCCCTTCGTATCCTGCTCATTCTTCTACTCAGAAATCAAGTGCATCTCACCTTTTAGTCTGGCAATCAGAACAACCAACCTACCTCATCAGCCTTACTTTTCACTATCTGCTTTCCTCTATATTCAAGCCAGGCGGTCTAGTCACCAGTCAGGATTGCCCACAAACCTACCAAATGCTTTACAGTTTGAAACCACAGTGCATGGCATTTATTTACTCCACTTGAAAGGATCTCTCTGCCTATCAATAACCCACCTAGTTTTTCTTACGTCGCAGTCGCAATTGCTGGCCACTTCTGTCTACTCATTCCAATGAATGCCCCCTTCCTTATTTCCATTAGTCGTCATTGCCATTAGTCAGATACCAATGAGTGGCAGATCACTCCTGTTTTACATGGAAGGGTATTTTGCATGCCAGGGAAAACCAAACTGTTACTGTCTGTGGACAAAATTGGATTGTCTTAACTAGAGAAGTGTTATCTTGGCATCCAAAGGCAGGAGAATAGCAATCCTGCTAAACATCCACCCACAATGTCCACAGTACAATCTCCCCACAAGTTCTATCATTTAGAATGCCAAAAGAACTAATGTTGGAAATTCCTGATTTAAACACACATTTAAGTGGAATGAAAGTTCTCTGAGCAAGATCTTGGTCATTCATAGTGTTTAGCACAGTACGGAGCATCTATGAGAACATTCTTGACAAATGCCTGCAGATTATGTCACCATCTATCTGGCTGAAAAAAGAGAAGAAAATTGAATCTCTTCTTGATGGGTTTGGTTTTATCCTACTTTTATCTAATGGAGTTTAAATATCACGTTTAAAAGTGTCACTTGAGACTAATGTTCAGTACCCTCTCTTCATAAACCCTTTAAGAGATGGATGACTCTTAATAAGGAAAGGGGATAGCAAATGGTTATGGGACTGTTTCAAGACTGTCAAACTATGATAAAACTTCAGAAACTAGAAAACTCAATCTTCTATTTTTCACCAGTGCTGCTCAGAGAAACAAAGACAATCAACTCACCCATCCAAAAGACATTTAATTAAGTCCTATATTGATAGCAAACAATGGGCAAAATTCAATTCAATACTCAAGTTTAAACAAGGAAGGGAGTGTCTCCCAAGTGTGCTCAGAGGGCCAGAGTGATAGTACAGCAGGTATGGTGTTTTCCTTGATCAGGGTCAGTCCAAGTTCATTTGTGGCATCCCATATGGTTCTCCCAAACACAGCCTGAATTAAATTTCTGGAGCGGAACCAGGAGTAACCCCTAAGCAAATCTGGGTGTGGCCCAGACACCAAAGACTAAAAAACAAGAAACTGGGGGTAAAAACCCCAAGAGCTTCTCAGGAAGCCTCAGGACTGATACCTATGTATCTTGACCATCCAGACCAACAATTCAATGCAAAGGTCTATGGAGCCAGGGGTAACCCAGGTCACTCGCCATAGTGCTTGTGAGCCTCCAGAACTACATTTGTCAATGATCAATGAAAACCATCAGCCACATGGAAGGGATGTGCTTTAGCACTATACTCTCTTTCTCCAGTCCTTCAGTTCTGGGTGTGATACTTTCAAGACTAGAAGCCATGTCATGCCCAAAACCATGTAGCTGTCACAGAATACATTTTCTCATAGAAACAATGCTGCTGGTGAAGCATGGAACAGGAGGTCTTGTCAAAGGTGGAAATTATCACAAACGTGTGGGAGTCAGAGGCTAGGTAAGACCGAGAATGGAGCAGTGTGCTAATAATTGTGGAAAGTGCTGATACCAACCTAGAACTGAACATTAAATACAGGCAAAAAGATACACATGACAACCTCTTAATGTATGTGTTGTAATCCACAATGCAGAAGGGAAAGAAAAGAGAAAGAGAGAGAGAAAGAGAAAGAATTTAAGAACCTGCCACAGAGGCAGGCTGGGGGAGGGGGAGGGTATCGGGTACACTGGTGGTTGGAAACGGGCACTGGTGGAGGGATGGGTGCTGGAACATTGTATGACCGAAACCCAAATATGAACATCTTATGAACATCTTTGTAACTGTATATCTCACGTTGGTATAATAAAATATTAACAAAAGAAACAATGCTGCTGCCATCTTGAAAAGAGAATTATGGCATATTTCAGGGAATCACTATGCATCTAACTTAATTGGAGTCAAAACCTACTATACTATTGTTTCTATAACAAATTCACATACTACACTATTTTGTTTCTTTTTGTTTCTTTTTTTTGGTGGGGGGCATAATCTGTGGTGCTCAGGGCTTACTCCTGGCTTTGTGCTCAGGGGCATAATCTGCAGTGCTCAGGTCTTACTCCTGGCAGGATTAGTGGGACATTACGGAGTGCAAGGGATTGAACCCAGGTCAGTCACATACAAGGCGAGTGCCCTACTCAGAGCACTGTCACTCCAGCCCTAGGACACTTTTTCTAAGTTCTGGAGAAATAAAAAAGAGGTCTCTGGGTATGAAGATATACATTTAAACATACAAATTGTAACTCCACTGTATGATAAATTCCACTCAACCCTAACGTGACATAGTAAAAATAAGTATCACAACCAGGTGAGCAATAAATATATATACTTTCCACTAAATTGGAAGGACTTGAGCAGGGATGTATCAAACTATATTATTTGAAGCTCAAGATCTTTTTGAAAAGTGGTTCTAGGAAGTGGAAGGTAGACTCTTCAGTTTCCCCAGGGCCATCTTGACACTTGGCAACTATAAGAATGTTTCTCACTTGCACAAAGCTATACACAAACAGAAAGTTGTATCATCAGCATTACTTGTTTCAAGAGGTACTAACAAACATTTTTTTTCAAAACAAATCTTTCAACCAGAGCTAAGATAGCTTCCTGGAAAGGAGAGAAAAAATGCCTTATGGGTATGGAGTAAGACAGCAATAGCTCAGCTTAGCAGCACAAGTGGAGAAAAAGGACATCAACCCTAATTGAAAGGAAAGGAGGACAAGATCAATGCAAATGGAAAAAATAAACCTTTGGATCTTAGGTTGAGAGAAGTACTGCAGGTAACTGAGCAATGCTATGATTTGAAACATTTCCATCAGTTCCTCAAACAAGAGACTCTCCTTTGAAACCTGCTTTATACCTCATTGATGATACTTTACATTCTTTACCCAAATCCATCAGGGCCATCTAGTAAATGAAACTGCTCTGCAATTGATTAAATGTGCGGGCTGCATCTTCCCAGTTATATCCCATCCAATCTAAGGATTAGTGAAAACTCATAATTTGCACTAGATACAAATATCACATTACAAGCATTTTGAGGAAAATGCCACCAAAGAGTACCATTGAACTGTCAGAGGCAGAGTTCTTAGCGGATAGCTTTTAATTGGATCAAAAATCTCTACGGTCTTCTAAAAAGCTCATTAAGAGCTGAGCCACAAAATAAACTTGAAAGGGAAGAATGCAGAGTTTCTTTTAACTAATGGAGGCAAATGCGATATTTGCAGGGGTTGATTCATGGCAGAATCACTTGGGAGTGTTTAAACCAGCCCTCCAAACCTCATCATGGTCTCTCCCCATCCTCCCTTGCCATACCCAACATACGTATAATGATGAAAATAACTGGCAATTCTAAAGGCTTTCCCACGTGCCCGGTCTGTGCTCAGTAAATGATTTCCTTTGGTTCTCCTCGATGACATTATTTACTTCCCTTGCACTTTCCACAGCATACAGATGAGGAAAGTGAACCACAGAGAAGTAGTGAGTGGCTAGCCATAAGTCAGACAGCTGGCAAATGACAAAGTCACCATTCTAATGCAGACAGTCTCATTCCACGTGCCATGCTCTAGTTCTACTCTCCATCTCCCATTTTTGCTCACATCCCACCCCCACACCCATAAAGATTCCCCAGATGTGTTCCCAGCGGTTCTTTTTTTTCTTCTTTGGGTCACACCTGGCAATGCTCAGGGGTTTCTCCTGGCTCTGCACTCAGGAATTACTCCTGGCGGTGCTCGGGACCATATGGGATGCCGGGATCAAACCCAGGCCGGCATGGGCCAGCCGCGCGAGGCAAATGCCCTACCTGCTGGACTTTCGCTCCAGCCCCCAGTTCTTTCAGGAGTGGATGCCACAGCCCTTATAGAGAAGGCATGAATGAGAAGCCATTGTGTAAAGACAAGATTAGCTGCATGGAATACGTGGAAAACCCATTCCTGACTTGCACAGAAGCCTAGTTTTATTGATCTTTTTCTGCCTTCTTAGTAACAATCATTCTTCCATAGAAAACTCTTGTTCCTGGAGCTGGAGAAATAGTGTTGCAGGTAAGGTGCTTGCCTTTCATGTAGCCGACCCAGGTTTCAAACCCCAGCACCCTATAAGTTCCCAAATCTGCCAAGAGTGATCCCTGACCACTGCCAGGGTCACTCCTGAGCAGAGAAGGTAGTAGTCCTTGAGCATCCCCAGCTGTACCCTAAACACTTCCCACCACAGAAAAAAAAAGATGGAGCATGTTTGGGTGCTTAAAAAGTATTACTATCATTCACTTGGGGAAGTGCATGTCCTTTGTCTTCCTGAGAAGCAAAATCATATTTTGGATCTGTATTCTCCTGTGGCACAAAATTGCCCTCCTGTTTCCCTGTATCCTGGGCAAAAGCAATATCTCTGATCTCAGCTCAGAGGACTTAACATCTCTAGACTACTTGTCATAGGCAAATACTAACACAGGCACTTTGCATAGTCTTGCTACTACAACCTTATGACTGATCTACAAAATAGGAGTACCATTATTTCTGTTTTGTGGTTAAGGACATTGAGACTAGATGAATTGATTTGCATGAAGTAACAGAGAAAGGGAGTATTACGGGCAAGATTAGAGCCAATAGCTTAAGCCCAGCATTAAGCAGGCCATTTTACTGTCCCCTGGTATTTGACTCTGTAACATGGAAAAAACAAGGGTTCCTATTTTATGGGGGTATAATGAAGAGGAAAGGCATCATGAGTTTAAAGCCTTAGCATATTGCCTGCACAAAATAAACCTTCAACAATGGATATTTTCCTTTCTTTGCTGAGAAGCAGCCTTCTTATGTGGGTAGCTATTCAGAAAAGTTCAGCCACAAGACAACTAGACAAAGATCCAGGCAAACTAGTTGGAACTAAGCCTTGCTTGAACTTCTCTCTAGGAGCAAGAGTTTGTGTGGCTTTGGATTATCTGCACCAAAGAGTTATTCATCTTATACCAACAATCAGATGATCTTCACACCATTCTGGATTAGCAACAACAGCGTACATACTACAGAGCTGGAAGCCATTGGGAAGTGCACTGGAAACCTAGTTATAAAGCCACTAAGACACCATACTTTATCTCAAACCACAACAGATGGAATTGTATGTTGGGTCCATGATAAACACAAACTCCCTTCAGGAGGTAAGACTGGTCATTAAAAGGAGAAGATGAAGAAAAGCTGGAGAGAGAGTTGAACAGGCAGAATCACATGCTTTACAAGTGGGAGACCTAGGTTGGGTATTATGTATTGCACCCCCCTAACCAGGGCAGGGAGCAATCCCTAAGCATAGTTCCAGGAGTAGCCCAAAGACCACTGGGTATGACCAAAACCCCTTCCCAACCCAAAGGAGAAGATAAAAAGAAATAGAATATGTATATACATATACATATACATATACATATACATATACATATACATATACATATACATATATATATATATACATATACATATACTAGCAGTGATGTCCAAGACACAAACACTATTAAGTAAAAGTGAGAGACAATTAACTCCCTTGGAGACCTTCAGAGAAAGTTTGAGAGAAGACAAAAGAGCTGAATCATTAATAAAAAGTTGAAGGGAAGCAGAGGTGGGGATTTGTGGAAGGGGGCTACAGGGAGATTGCTTTTCCATCAAATGCAAAGTACAAAAAATACAAAAGGTGTATGAAGAGGAATGGTGAGTACTGAGAGACCTGTATGCCATGTCAAGAAACCCTGTTTAGCCTGTGTTTCAAAGGGGGTCTGCAAAAGATTGTTCAGCTGAGGGGACGGAGCAATAGTACAACAGTTCAGGTGTCTGCCTTACATGCAGCTGATCCGGGTTCGATCACCATCATGCCATATGGTCCCCTGATCAATGCCAGGAGTACTCCTGAGTGCAGAACCAGGAGTAAGCCATGAGCATGGCCAGATGTGACCCAAAAGGCAATGAATGAATGAATGAATGAATGAATGAATGAATGAATGAATGAATTAGTGAGTAAGTGGGTGGGTGGCTGGGTAGGAGGGTGGGTGGGTGGATGGATGGATGGATGGATGGATAAAAAATAAAAGCTCAGCTGAAAAATTGAGTATGGGAAAGCCGGAAAGATATAGTACAAAGTAAGTTACTTGCCCTGCATGCTGTAGATCATGTTTTGATCCCCGTGCACAGAGCCAGAAGTAATCCCTGAGCATTACTATGTTTTGGTCCCTCAAAGCCAAACACAAGAAAGAAAAGAAAAAATTGAGTGTTGGAAGGAGATACGATCCCATGGTAAATGCCATTTGGGATGCTGAATATGCAGCCAAACATGGACTTAACTGCAGAACTTACTTTGACACTTCCTATGAATTAGAAATGCCATGAGGAGAAAAATATCCTGGGTTAAGGTCTTCCCCCACCTACCTGATCACAGTTCTATTTTTCACAGAGGCAACTTGTAAATTAAGGTGCTTTTGAAATTATTTTAGAAAGGAGAGGAATCTTGAAGTAGGGTGCTGCTTCAGAGCCCACAAAATCCTGCCATTTGGGACAACATTGGAGAGACCTGGAGAACATTATGCTAATTGAAATGTCAGACAAAGGCAATCACACTGTGATCATCTCTATATGCAATCTAAATAAGCCAAAACTCATAGGAAAAGAGCAATATGATGGCCATCAGCTACTAGAGCATGAAAACTGGAGAGATTTAGTCAGAGAACACAAGTTTCCAATGAGATGAAGAATAATTTCTGGGGATCTAATATACAGCTTGGCATGTACATTGCCACCCTATATCCTTGAAAGATGCTAAGAGAAGGCAAGGTAAATGTGATCACCAAATACATGCTTTAATTATACAAGGCAACGGATATATTAGCCATATTGTGCACATCATTTGACTATATATATATATATATATATACATATACATATGTATGTATAAAAGATCACCGCACTGTATGACTTAAAAACTCACAGAATACTGTATGTCTGTTTTACCTAAATAAGGGTGGGGGATGAAACAACCCCACATAAGGTCAAACAAGGTCCTGAAGAAATGACCAGATGGCATTTGAAATCTTTACCTTATAATAGACTCAGTCACCCACTGGGCATCAGATACCCCTTTGGGAAGAGTCTCTACTACCTGTGTTTTTCTATCTAATTCTACCTTCCTTCTGGCTCAGTTCTGAACGGTGAGCATCCCCTGTCAGCAGCTACAGACCCCTGAGCTGTGCCATATTGCAGGCTGTTGTATTAATCACTGCTAACACATTTGTTCATTTACTTTTAGCCTTTTGACATTAACCTCATTCAGTTACACTTTTCGATTTTAAGGTGCATTTGAGTCTTTTCAACTTAATTGAGGCAGAAGAAGATGATTAAATGTTCTGTCAAAATCAGGTATTACAGGGTAGATTTCTCCATAACTCCCGAGGCCCTCATGCGGTGACTCCAACCCACAAGACGTCAGGCTGATGCTGAGGCCCAAGTATGGTCCTCTGAAGGGTTCAGAAGACAGAACTATGGAGAACTGATGCATGAAATTGCTTTGAAATGATGAAGCAAAGATGTGTTTTTCTGCCCAATCAAATCTTCTCTAGAAATCCTGACAGCAGGTTTACTCAACGCCCTTGAAATCTACTCTCTAGCATTGTTTTTCATACCTGGTCTCCTGTTCAGCACATCACAATGTAATAAAGCCCATTTACCTTTAAATCACTCACAAAGAGACACATTAACATCATTGGATACTTAGAGGATGGCTTCTCACATCTGAGCTGAATTGAACAGAAGCGCAAAAAATGCCTTCTGCCAGCTCTAAAGCATCCGCTGTTCAAATGACAATGTCATGATGGTGTGTTAAATTCCTGGCAGCCTAGTGCCAGAGGTAGACTGAGTTTACCCCCTGCTGCAGGCAGGATCATTCCAGAAGTGTAAAACTAGGGATATGGCTCAACAGAAAAGTACTTGTCTTGAAAACGTGTAGCCCTGGGTTTGATTTCCAGCACCAAAGACAAAAACAAACAAAAATGACCCAAATAATGTCTCATTGTGACTAACATGGGATTACATTGTTATTTGCTTAATTTTCATCCATTAAGACTACAACAATGGAGTTTGGGTTAGCATAGAAGAGTGAGAAAACATGGTCTTCATGCTTGTATCTGCACAGGCTGGCTAGGTTAGTTTGAGTCATTTATTTTTGCTAGGTAATTTTGTACTAACACAAACCAGTGAATACACCCCAAAGACTAGGTCACCCTGTGTGCACTCTGTAGCCATAGGTAAATCACAAGTTCTCTATATCTGAATTGGTTCCTCATCTGTAAAATGATATCACAGTGGTTTCTCATAGTGCTCTGGCAAGGGAATGAGTTAATAAAACATTAGGAATAGTGACTGGCTGATGAATACTGTTTTCAAAGTTTTAGCTCCAATACTCTGTCTCTAGCTATATAATGTAAGATATATCAAGGTGCCTCTTAAGCTCCCTTACAATTCAATGATGGTCTTCTGTTTATCTGTCATCTAGAACTTCTGTCAGATGTTGAAACAGAAGCAGCAGCATATGTCAAGGGTCAATTTACTCTCTTCATTTAGTAAACTGCTAGATTTGTGACATAATTGGAGAATGAGTCATTCTGGTTAACCAAGTTTTCCAGATTACAAAGGTTTAGTGCTTTCAATTTTCTCAGGAGTCAACAGCTGTCCCCATCTGCCCCTAGCTTACCAATTTTCCTCCCCACTGCTGTACCATCTCCACAGCTGCCCCTTTAATCCTAATAATGCCCTTCCTCTCCTCCACTTCCTGTCTGTCTTTATTTCTCTTATTTTCTATTTCCTTGTTTTCTTACATTCACAAGTTGTTTCTATCTAGATCATCCCCCAGTTTTACTCATCCAAGCTTCTCTTTGGCGCACTGTCAAGTCTCAGCTTGATCACAGTATCCCATGCTGCGTCAGAAGCCCCTGGACACATCCTCTCATAGCATCAGTTCTTCCCCTTTTATCACATGTCACCACTAATGTGACAGACTTTGAAAGATTTTTGAATGAATAGAGGTTAAGTCTTGGTCGATCCATTTACGTACTCACCCTTTCAATCAATCCAGATATTCCTTTCTTTTCAGAATTATAATCATTAAAATTATTATAGGGTATCTTGAATAATCCTTGAAGTCTTAAGATTTGGTTCTTTCTCATACTGTTCACAGAATCACTCTTTGCAAGGAAAAATGACTTAAGAGGAGTTGGGAAGATAATATAGGGGTCAAGGCACTTGCCTTGCATGCAGACGACTGGGGTTGATAATTCTCACCACATAGTGTGCCCTGGGCACTGCAAGGTGATCTGTGAGCACAGAACCAGGAGTTAGATATGAGCCTTGCTGGCTGTAACCGTAATTCATCTCCAAAGAATTATGAATCTATATAGCTACCATTACAAATAACATTGTTCTTGTATACCCGAGGACACTGAAAGAATGAATAACAATAGACTAGAAAATTGAAATGTTTTAATTAGAGGTTAATTAACTTTTTTAAACCCTCTCGAACAAAACCCTTGGGTTAAAAATATGTTCAAGTTTAATGACATGTACTGTTGACCAGGTTAGGAAAACATGTTCTAAGTAGACCATGATAAATTGTGACAAAAGCTTTCATCTTTACCAACATTATACATTATATCACAATCTCTGCTGGATAAAAATTTTAGAAATGAATAGAAGGGAAGGGGCTGGGGAAGGCAGTGATAGAACTGAATGGAAGTTAACAGGAGGAAAGGAGAGGAGAGAGGAGCAGAGGTGTGGGAGAGTAGTGGAGTGAATGAAGGAAGGGAGGGAAAGAAATGAAGCGGAAGGGAAGGGAGTAAAAAATAAAGTTAGACTGGCTTTCCACTATTATGGGATTACAGCACCCTCTTTGCAACTTCGATATCAATGCCATCCACCTAACGATGATTAGAAACCACCATCCACTTTAGGAAAAGAATCATTTCAGGGCTGGAGAAATCATATTAAGGTACTTGTCTTGCACGCGGCTGACCCAGGTTCAATTCCCAGTAGTACCCTGATTGGCCCCCTGAGCACCAATCAGGTATGGCTTCCAGACAAAAAAAAAATAGTAATTTCTTTTCAGGGGTCAAATAATATTTTCTCATTTTGGATTGGTTCCTTTTAAGAACCAGCAAGAAAGCTGAAGTAGCTTGGGGATTGAATCAGCAAGAACGATTTTCTTTTTTCTTTCTTTAAATAAGCAGAAAAAGGAGATAATGAGTGAAATACAGGGATGAAACACGAACTCCTTATTTTATCCTAAAAGTTTTATTTCCTCTATGGTCAGGGTGAAAATGTTTAATGTTTTACAATTCAACATTTCTCAGAGCAAGATATAAAAGTAGCCATGTTGCCAATAAAATGCCAAAGAAAAGAGCCAAAGAGAAAGCTAGCAAAAAGCAACCTAGAGCTGACTTTACTCACATTAAGTTATTCCTTTTGGTATTTTCACTGCTTAATTATAATCTCGAATTGTGTTTGATCCATTCCTGACAAGACCATATGTGCCCATGTTGCCAGATTCTAGTAAAATAGATATTCCATGCCATGTTTCAACACTCTGCCATTTGTAAAATTAGCAATTTCAAGGAAGCAAAAGGCTACTTGCCATTTTGCTGGATCAGCACCTCATTTGATCTCTCTGCATATGCTGTGAGTAGAATTAAAGAAAGTGCAATTTTATCTCCAGATACATAAATTCAAATGTAAAATAGATGCAAAGCTGTGTCTTGAGAGACAGGGTTCATTTAAATCTTAAACTAGTTTTCATATCAGAAACGTGGTCTGATATGAAACGTGGCCCAGAAGCGTGACCAGGGCTTGGATCAAGGCTCTGGCTGTTCTGAAAATGTGTTAAATTTAAGGGTGGGTAAGATAGTCCTGCTAAGGGGTTGTCTCATCTAAAGACAATGTCGGTTACATAACTATAGTCTCTTAACTTTCTGCTAATGCCTCAGATTTATGTGGACTTTCAGATACTGGAAATGCTTTTACCTATAGCTAAATTAATTTCCACAACACTCCATAAATGCATACAGAACATGATTTCACTGTACAGAAGTTGGGGCTAACTGATTTACAGAGAGATGCCATATAGATGGCAAAGCTAGTCCCTTTGGGGAAGGAAGGAGGCCACGAATATGAGGGAATTAATGGCTTCAGTGCTATTCCTGGCTTGTGCTCAGGAGTGACCCTTACCCATCTCAGGCAACCATTAACAGTGGCAGAACTCTCATCAGGGTCAGCCCCATGCAAGATAAGTGCCTTTATCACAGTACTACCTCTTTTTTAATAGAGATATTGGGCCACATCCAGTAGTGCTCAGGACATACTCCTGGGTCTGTACTCAATGGTCAATTCTCTTGGTTCCTGGGGTGTCAGGAATTCTATGCGGTGCCAGTAATTGAACTGGGATCAGCTACATGCAAGGGTAGTGCTTTACCTGTTACACTATCTCCCAGGTCCAAGCACCTAGTTTAAGTCAATTCCCAAAGGTTAATAAAACTTATTAGGCTTATTAAAGGTGGACGGATAGGGTATGGGAAGCACATGCAGATAGTGGTTTGGATGAAGTTTGAGGCACAGTTTTGAGTATTCTGTACAATTTTCACATCTGAGTAGCAGAGATTGTCCACCTTTGGACCTGAAAAACACATCAAAGGTTTCTGTTTTCCTCCTAAGCGCTTGTTAGCAATCATTATTTCCTAGCCAACTTACTGAATTCCTCCTGCCACCTGGATATCATTTCCCTTTTAAATTCCTGCTCCACTTGGTGGCACTATGACAGGGTCGGGCTTAAGGATTGTTCTAAAGTCTCTACCACATGTTTTCCATAAAAAGAAATGGCTGCATACTGATGATGTTGAAAATGGCCATCACAACAGAGCTGGTAAATTTAATGGGAGTGTTTTCTGAAGAACTTTCATTGATACTTCCAGTGCCCATCACATAAAATACAAGATTCGAGTCTGAACAGTATTGTGACTTGAAAATAAACAAAGGTCCATTCACAAAAACAGGCATGAACTGAGATATCTTCTGAGGTGTCCCACCAGATGGTCACCATTAAAGTCAATGTGATTTCAATAGCAAGCAGAGTCCTAGACTCTGACAGTCATCATCAACCATTTCCCCCAAAGTATGACAATAAGTTTATAAACAAAGGCACAGAGCAAAAGTAACAAGTCCCTGAGAAAGTCAAGGGAGGCAAAAAATTTTTGGAGTCAATAACCTCCAACTTTTTCAGTATGTGTGCTTTGGTCAGTGAGTATGTGTGCTTTGATCAGTGCTTTGGTCAGTGCCTGCATGAAGGAACTGAGCATCTAGAGTAAATCCAGAAATCACAGAAAAAATCTGTAGGGCAGAACTTGAGAGTTGGAATTTATAAAGCTGTTCAATATTCTTTGCCCAAAGAACTTCAGGACTCCGGACTTGGGGTATCAACTACTTGTCTTCAACAAGGAGACTGAGGAAAGTAAATTCATACTGACCAGTCTTGGGCTGAACTCAAATAAAAAGCAACTCTAGGGGCCAGAGTGATAGTAGAGCAGGTAAGGTATTTGCCTTGCATGTAGCCAACCTGGGTTCAATCCCGGCATCCCAGATGTTCCTTTAAGCACCGCCAGAAGTAATCCCTGAGTGCAGAGCCAGGAGTAACCCTTAAGTACTGCCAGGTGTGACAAAAAAAGCAAAAAATCAAAAGAAATAGTAGCTCTAAATCCAAGAAGGGCATGACCCACCAGTGCTAAGATAAGAAGACTCAATTAACCAGTAATGTCCTTATCTTTTTTTAAATTTAATTTTACATTTTTATACTTCTGTTAAATATACAATTACAAAGATGTTCATAATTGGGTCAAAGTCATACAGTGTTCCAGCACCCATAGCTATGCCAGTGCCCCATTCCCACCAGCAATGTGCCTACATTTCCTCCCATTCACCCCAGCCTGCCTCTATAGCAGGCACTTTTCTTTTTCATCTCTCTCTCACTCATTCTCTCTGTTCCTCTGTTTCTTTCTGTCTCCCTGTCCCACTCTCTCTTTTCTCTTGCACATTGTGGTATGCCCTACAGATATTTAGGGTTTATCATGTCAGTTTCTTTGTGTATATTCAATGCTGAATTCCAGTCTGGCATTAATATTACCCACAATTAGTAGAACACTGGCATATATTTATATTTCATTAATGAATGCAGTCATATAAAATGAATCTTTTATTAGTTAATTTAATTTTTTAATTGAATATTTTAATTTTTTGAATTAGTCAGAAGGAAAATCTTTTCCTTCTGACTAATTTTTACAACATGATAGTCTCCATGTCCATCCATTTGCAGATAAATTTCATTACTTCATCTTTTCTGAAAGCAGCATAGTATTCCATTCTGTAGATATACCAATTTCCTTAGTCAGTATTATGTTCTCAGGTATTTAGGTTATTTACAGATTCTGGCGATCATGAATAGAATTGCAATGAATATACAAGTGCAGAAAGTGCTTCTGCTGTGTGTTTTTGACTTCCCAGGGTAAATTCCCAGGAGTAGGGTATTGTTGGGTCAAATGGGATTTCAATGTCTAGTTTTTTGAGAAATGCCCGTATTGCTTTCAAAAGGGCTGGAATAGTCGGCACTCCACCACAATAGCGAATGAGAGTCCCTTTTCCCCCTGCATCCACACCAGTACCGGTTGTTCTTGCTCTTTTGGATGTGTTCCACTCTCTGTGGTGTGAGATGGTACCTCGTTGTGGTTTTGATTTGTATCTCCCTGATGACTAAAGTTGAAGAGCACTTTTACATATGCCTTTTTGGTAATTCGAATATCTTCTTTTTGGAAGTTTCTATTCATTTCTTCTCCCGTTGTTTTGATGGGGTTGACTGTTTTCTTCTTATAAAGTGCTACCAATGCCTGAAATTTCCTGAATATTAACCCCTTATCAGAAGGACTTTGGGTGAATATTCATTCCCAGTGTGTGGGCTGTCTCTGTATCTTGGTCACCATTTCTTTTGAGGTGCAGAAGCTTTTCAGTTTTATATAATCCCATTTGTTTATCTTTGCTTCCGTTTGCTTTGTCAGTGGTTCTTCTTTGAAGATTACTTTAGTTTTGATGTCGTAGAGTGCTTTTCCTATGTTTTCTTTGATGTGCCTTATAGATTTATGTCTGATGTTGAGATCTTTAACCAATTTTTATCTGACTTTTGTGCAAAGGCGTTAGAAGGAGGTCTAAGTTCATATTTTTTACACATAGTTGCCCAGTTTTCTCAGCACCATCTGTTGAAGAGGCTTTCTTGCTTCATTTAGTATTTTTTTGCTCCTTTATCGAAGATAAAGTGACCGTGTATTTGAGAGTATGTTTCAGGATATACAGTTCTATTGTATAGGTCTACAGGTCTGTCTCTATACAAATACCATGCCGGTTTTAATTACAATTGCTTTGTAGTAGAGTTTGAAGTAGGGATAATTGATACATCCACTTTATTTTTTTTTTTGCTTTTTGGGTCACACCTGGCAATGCTCAGGGGTTACTCCTGGCTCTTTGCTCAGCAATTACTCCTGGCGGTGCTCGGGGGACCGTTTGGGATGCCGAGGATCAAACCCGGTCGGCCACGCACAAGGCAAATGTCCTACCCGCTGTGCTGTCTCTCCAGCCCCATCCACTATTCTTTTTTCCCAAGGATTGTTTTGGCTATTCATGGGGGTTTATTATTCCATGCAAATTTCAGGAATGTTTGTTCAATTTCTTTGAAGAATGCCATGGTTATCCTTATAGGGACCGCTTTTAATCTGTATAAAGCTCGAGGGTGTATTACCATTTTGATAATGTTAATTCTTCCAATCCATGACCATTCCCTCTGGTACTCTTTTATTTCTTGAAGCAATGTTTTGTAGTTTTCTTTGTAGACATCCTTTACATTCTTAGTCAAACTTATTCCTAGGTATTTGATTTTCTGTGGCGCAATTGGGAATGGGATCGTTTCTTTTTTTTTTTTAAAACAAGTGCTAAGTTAGGATTTTTTAAAATTATACCACCGTGAGATATACAATTATAAAGATGTTCATATTTGGGTTTCAGTTATATAGTGTAGTGTTCCAGCACCCGTCCCTCCACCAGTGCCCATTTCCCACCACCAATTTCCCTTGATAACCCCCAGCCTGTGTCTATGGCAGGCACTTTACCCCATCTCTCTCTCCCTCTCTCTCTCTCTCCCCATTCTATTACACATTATGGCTTGCAATACATACATTTAGAGGTTATCATGTATATCCACCTGACTACTTTCAATGCTCAGTTATAGGCTGGTATTATAATTTACAATAGTTATTAGTATTTATTACTAATGGCCCCTAGTCAAGCAAATCGATGAGCAACAGGAAGACAAGAGAAACAAGTGATACAAGTGATTAGTACACTGTTCCTTTCTCTGTCTTACCTAACCTCCTGACTCCCACACATTTGCAGTGGGTTCTACCTACTGAAAAGACCTCCTGATCTATGTTTTGTCTGGCCTTGGATATTTGTATCATCACAATCACAATCACAATCTTCCCGTTAATCATCTAATTGCTAGAGTGGGCACCAGTAATATCTGCGTATGTCCTGATTCATGCTAGTAGAATCCAAAGGCATCCGCTTACTCCAGGAACATAAAGAGCCTTAAACCTAATATTAAGTCACGGGAATAACCTAATATAAATGGTACTGGTATTTGGCATATAAAATATTACAAGAGCAGCTTGCCAGGCTTGCTGTGCAGGTGGCATACTGTTGTAGTCACCTCTAAATAAAGCATATATTGATGAACCGCAGGGCCGCTGGCAGCCGCGGGAGCCAGGCTGTGATAGTCTGGTCTGCTGGGTGGAGTTGTGACGAGGGGAAGTCTGGATGTGGAAAATGGCGGGCCCCATGGAGTAGGGGAGGGTGGTCTGGCTTGTTGTGAGGCTCTGCTGGGTGACAGGCCAGGGCTAGAACCCACCATGCCTCCTGGGCACCCCACGAGCAGCTGGGCACAGGGGGAAGCAAGTAGCAGCTCTGCCCCATGTCAGAGAGTCTCTGGTTCAGCATACCTGGTCTGGATTGAAAAAACTGCTGCAGGGTGGCTGTGGATGCTCCGGGCTGTGATAGTCTGGTCTGCTGGGTGGAGTTGTGACGAGAGGGAAGTCCAGATGTGGAAAATGGCGGGCCCCATGGAGTAGGGGAGGGTGGTCTGGCTTGTTGTGAGGCTCTGCTGGGTGTCAGGCCAGGGCTAGAAACCGCCATGCCTCCCGGGCGCCTCACGAGCAGCTGGGCACAGGGAGAGCAATAGCAGCTCTGCCCCATCTCAGAGAGTCTCTGGTTCAGCATACCAGGTCTGGATTGAAAAAAAAAAACTGCTGCAGGGTAGCTGTGAATGATCCGGGCTGTGATAGTCTGGTCTGCTGGGTGGAGTTGTGATGAGAGGGAAGTCCGGATGTGGAAAATGGCGGGCCCCATGGAGTAGGGGAGGGTGGTCTAGCTTGTTGTGAGGCTCTGCTGAGTGGCAGGCCAGGGCTAGAACGCCGCCATGCCTCCAGGGCGCCTCAAGAGCAGCTGGGCACAGGGAGAGCAAGTAGCATCTCTGTCCCATGTCAGAGAGTCTGGTTCAGCATACCTGGTCTGGATTGAAAAAACTGCTGCATGGTGGCTGTGGATGCTCTGGGCTGTATCATGCTATCTTTTATATTGTACAAACAAATGAAGTCATTCTATATTTGTCCTTTTTCCCTCTGCCTAATTTCACTCAGCATGATCATCTCCATGTACAAACATTTATAGGCAAATTTTATAACTTCTTTTTACTAACAGCTGCATAGTATTTCATTGTTAGATGTACCACAGTTTCTTTATCCAGTCGTCTTTTCTCAGGCACTCTGGTTGTTTCCAGATTCTGGCTATTATGAATAGTAATGCTATGAACATAGACGTGTAGGCGGTGTTTCCACTGTGTGTTTTTGCCCTCCCAGGGTATATTCCCAGCAGTGATATTGCTGGGTCAAATAGGAGCTCAATTTCTAGTTTTTGTAGGAATGTCCATATTGTTTTTCTAAAAGGCTAGAACAGTCCATATTCCCAACAATTGATGAGAGTGTTATCGTTACCTTTAATAACCCTTTCTTCTCTTTCGTTATTTGTATATAGGAAAGCTATTGACTTTTTGGGTATTGATTTTGTGCCCTGCCACTCTACTATAGGAATCTATTATTTCTAGGAGATTTTTCATAGAGAGTTCAGGGTTCTTTAGCTATAATATCATGTCATCTGCAAATAGTGAAAACCTGACTTCTTTCTTTCCTATCTGGATGCCCTTAATGCCCTTTTCCTCCCTGATTGCTATAGCAAGTATTTCCAGTACCATATTGAATAGACTTGTTGAAAGTGGGCAACCTTGTCTGGTCCCTGATCTTAAGGAAAAGGCTTTCCAGATTTCCCCCATTGAGAATGATGCTCGCTGTGGGCTTGTAGTAGATGGATTTGACTATATTGAGGAAGTTTCCTTCTATTTTCATTTTACAGAGAGTTTTTTTTAATCAAGAGCAGGTGTTAGATCTTGTCTAACGCTTTCTCTTCATCTATTGATATGATCATATGGTTTTAATTTTCCCCTTATATCAATAATATAATACGATGTATTATGTTGATTGACTTGCAGATGTTGAACATCCCTTGCATTCCTGGTATGAATCCTACTTGGTCATGGTGTATAATGTTTTCGATGACTCTTTGGATTCTATTTGCTAGTATTTTATTGAACATCTTAGCATCTGTGTTCATCAAGGGTATTGGTCTGTAGTTTTCCTTTTTCGTGATATCTCTGTCTGCATTGGGTATCAGGATGATATTGCCTCATAAAATTTGTTTGGGAGTGTTTCTGTTTCTTCAATTTCCTGAAAGAGCTTGAAAAGGACTGGGAGTAGGTCCTCTTTAAAAATTTGGTGCAATTCACTGGTGAATCTGTCTGGACCTGGGCTTTTGTGTTTGGGCAGACTTTTTGATTACTGATTCCATCTCCTCGATGGTGTTAGGTTTGTTGAGGTATTTCAAACCTTCTTGTTGCAGTCCTGGGAGGATATAGGATTGAGGAATTTGTCCATTTCTTCTAGGTTTTCTTGTTTCATGGCATACAACTCTCAAAGTAATCTCTTAAATTTTTGAATTTCTGTGGTTTCTGTTGTGATGTCCTTTTTCATTTCTGATTCTACTTATTTGGGCTCCCTTTCCCTTTCCTTGCGAGTCTTGCAAGTGGTTTGTCAAATTTCCTTATTTTTTCAAAGAACCAGCACTTAGTTTTCTTTGATCTTTTGGCTTGTTTTTTGGATTCCAGCTCATTGATTTCTGCTCTAAGTTTCAATCTTTCTTTCTGCCTGGGTTGGGCTCCTTTTGCTGATCACTTTCTAAGTTCTAAAGCTGTGAAGTCAGACTGTTTATGATGGCTATTCTGATGAATGCTTGAATAGCTATGAACTTTCCTCTTTACAATGATTTCGCTCTGCCCCACAAGTTCTGGTAATTCATATTTCAGTCTCATGTGTTTCCAGGAATTTTTGGATTTCCTCCTTGATTTTTTATGACCTTCTGGTTGTTAACCAGTGAGCAGTATAGTTTCCAGGTGCTTAGTATTACTGTCTGTTTCTGTGTGCAATTAACTTCTTATTTTCAGTGCATCATGGTCTGAAAAAATACTTAACAATATTTCTGTCTTCCTGATTTTATGGAGGTATATTTTGTGGCTCAGCATGTCAGGATTTATCTTAGAGAATGTGCCATGTGTGCTGGAAAAAATGTGCATTTGCCTTTTTTGGGAATAAAATTCTCTGTATATATCTACTAGCCCTCTTTCTTCCATTTCTTCCTTTAAGGGCCAGTATTTCCTTGGTGATTTTTAGTCTTGTTGAAATATCAAGAGTTGATAGAGCAGTGATGAAGTCTCCAACTACAAATGTGTTGCTGTCCATGTCTTCTTAGAAACCTATTCGTAGTTGTTTTAGGTATTTTGCTGGCCCCCTCATTGGGTGCGTATATATTTTTGGAGTGTAATTTCTTCCTGATATATCTATCCTTTGATTATTAAGAAGTGACATTCACTGTCCTTCTGACCCTTTTCAGCCTAAAGTCTATGTTGTCGCATACCAGTATGGCCACCCCAGCCTTTTTGGAGAGTTTGTTTGAGTGAAGGCCTGTTTTTCAGATTTTAACTTTGAGCCTATATTTGCTCTGATTACTCAAATACATTTCTTGAATGCAGAAGAATGTTGAATTCAATTTTTATGCATTTTGCCACTCTTTGTCTCTTAACTGGTGCATTAAACCATTAACACTGAAAGAGATTATTGTCATGTGATTTTGTGCCATCTTTCTATATGTTTGTTGTTCTCTTGGTTTGAGTCTAGTCTTAGAGTAGCTCTTTCAGTCCTTTTTTTTTCTTTAGGGTCACACCCAGAGACACTCAGGGTTATTCCTGGCTCTGCACTCAGGAATTACTACTGGGAGTGCTTGGGGGACGATATGCGATGCCTGGGATCGAACTTGGTTCAGCCGCATGCAATGCAAATGCCCTAACCACTGTGCTATCACTCCAGCCCATTAGTCCTTCTGTTAAGGTTGGTTTTGAATCTATGAAGTTCCTGAGTTGTTGTTTATCCACGAGTCTGTGTATCCTTCAAATCTGAATGAGTGTCTAGACAGATAAAGAATTCTTGGTGAGGCCTTCATTTTATTGAGTTGTTTCACTATATACCACCCTTTGGGCTTGGAGGGTCTCTTCTGATAGCTTTGAAAGTCGAATGGATGCTCCTTTGTATAAAATTTCCTTCTTTGATCTTACTGCTTAAGAAATTATGTCTTAATTCATGGCATCCATTATTCTGATTAGGACATGTCTTAGAGTCTTTTTATTGAGGTCTCTTCTTGTTGGTACCCTTTGGGCTTCTTGTATCTGGATTCCTGCATCCTTTAACTCTGGGAACTTTTCTTCAAGGATTTTTTTTAACTGTATCTATTTCCTTTGGGTTGTCTTTCTGTCCTCTGTATCCCGATGATTCTTATGTTGTTCCTCTTGAATTCATCTCAATGTTCTCTGTTCTGCTGCTGATCCATTTTTTGGTCTTTTTTCATCTGTTGCATTTCTCTAAGTTTTTTTCTGCAGCTCATCCTCATTCTCATTGATTCTTTCTTCCACTGTTGTTATCCTGCTGTTGAGAGCCCCTATTGCATTTTTCATTTCATCTACTGAGTTTATTGATGATATTTCTGTTTTTATTCTTCTCATTTCTGCTCTCATTTCCTCCTGTAATTTATTGACTGTCCTTTCCACTGCTTCAGTAATGTCCTCCTGTATTTTATTGGACATCATTCCATTTTGTCATTGAGCTCATTAAACATCCCTCACCTTTTCTTCTCTGAATTTTTGTCAGAGAGATTATGTATGTGTGTATTCTTTTTGAGTCTTCAGGATTGTTTTCTTCATCTGCTCTTCGAGCTGGGGATCTGTGTTGTTTCCACATGGAGCTCTGGTAGTTGGACGTGGGTTTTCTGGGGCACTATTTCTTCCTCACTGTCAGGTCAGACTCTGGAGATGCTCAGCAGATCGTGTTCTTCTCTTCCCTCACAGAGGATGTTACCCTCTCTTGGTATTGAATTTCCTGCTTTTCGTATTAATATACAGCCATGTCCCCATGGAGGTTACCTGAGGGGATGTGTCCTCGTACGTGAAGGTTCAAAGTCTCCCGTTTATTTCCTTTGCAGCTCAGAATTCTGGGAGTTGTAGTTTTGGTTTCTTTCTCTAATGCATGCTGCAGTAGCTCAGGGGCCTGCCTGAGGCCTGCCACTCTGCTGCTTTTGCCCGAGCCTGCCCAGCCAGCTATGTCCCAGTGATGTTACCTGAGGGGAGGTGTCCTAGCATGTGAAGGTTCAAAGTGTGCCATTTATTTCCTCTGCTGCTTGGAATTCTGAGTTGCACTTGTGGCTTCTTTCCCTAACTCATGGCTGCAGTAGCTCCATGGCTTGCCTGAGCCCTAAAAGAACTTTCCCTCCATCAGTCAGTGGAAGCAGTCACAATCAAATACAATGAAACTTCAAGATTCCTGTTGTACCCTCTGGCAGCTGGGGTGGGGGGGCGGAGCTTGTGCACAGCATGCGACCCAATCGAGGTGGGCTGTCATGGTCACGGGTGTGGGAAGTGCTCTACTCTAGAGGGCTGTGGGAATGGCACTGCCTGGGTGCACGCCCTGCCCCCCACTTCCATGTCTGGCTCCCAGGCCCTTGGTCGGGTTCTCATATCCTTTTTCTTTAGTTGCAGTAGGTACTTGATGGATGAAGAGAACTTCATAACTGAGGAAAAACAAGGTTGTTAAATTGAAAACAATGTCATATGAATATTACTTGCCAGTGGCTATAAAACACAGCTCCTTGTATTTTCCAAACAAACATCTTATCACCTTTTTCATAGGGTGGTAATGCCATTGGGCTACATTGGCACGTGATAGGGTCCAATGGAAATGTTACTGGCGCCCGCTCGAGCAAATCGATGAGTAACGGATTCAAGTGATCAAGTGGTAATGCTTTACCACCCTATGAAAAAAAAAGAGTGTATCCCAAGATCACTTTTATTAGAATTTGGGGCACTTTCACTGCCAAAACTTGAGAAAGGGAATGAAATTTCATTTGTCTTACCGTGTAACAGTATAGATGTTATTTTAAGACACTTGAGTGAAAAGAAGAGTTTGGACACAGATCTTTCATTCCAGAAAGCTGGAGAAGGATTTATCTACATATGTGCATACAAAAGAGGATACAGGGAAGAAGAGAAGAGGTAAGTTCTTACCTCATTCTTTTTTCTAAAAGCAATGATCCCAGTACTGAATTCAAGTTGGTCTCCTAGAGCAGCATTATTCAACCTTTTCACATCTACAGAGCAGAAACTGTCCTGCATACTAGTCCATAGGTGGAGAGTTAGAAAAGGAGGTAGACCAGTTGTTTTCAACCTTTTTTCCACCTGTAGACTGACACTAGCAAATGGATCATTCTCAGAGAGAATTTACAGAAATGCACAGACAAGGAAAAGGAAGGTCATTAAGTTGGGATAAGCAGTGTGTGAAAGCCCCCTACACAAGGAGGGCTGCTGTTCCCTGCATGTCACCTTTTATCTCTCCAATGCTGGATACAACCAGACCCAGCAACTGCAAGGAAGAAAGCAAAACTCATGCTGAGTGTATGCTATAGTATGGAACCTCACGACCACGCAACATAATCATACAAGTTCAAGACATTAGTAACTTGTAAAGGAATGGAGGACTCAATTGAGATTAATGTTCTAATGCATCACCCACCCATGCTGCCGACCAGGGAAACTGCTGTCTGGTGTGCAGCAGGGACCTCCTTGGACCACTCAGCAGAACAGGGATGAGGGACCCTGATTTCCTATCTCATGTCATTCTTTCCCCTGTACCATGCTGACTCCATGTAGGTAGTTTGTGATTGTTACCATTTTGCTTTTAGTTGCTTTTTTATTTTCTTTTTTTTCCAGTGGTGCTCAGAGCTTACTTCTGGTTCTGCCCTCAGGTGTCATGCTAAGTGGTAGTCGGGACTGTAGTATGTGGCAGGACTCGAACCTAAGTTTGCCAGATGAAGGCAAAACACCTTCTCCACTATACTATCTCTCCAGACCCTTTAGCTGTGTTCTTTAAAGTGGCACTGTTTGTGTGTTACTTATTTAGTCTGTGCAACATGCTGATAAAGTTCTATCCACTTTACTTTATATCAGTATCCCCTGAAGCATGTCAAACATATAGTTCATGATGGGTCCTGAGGGAGACTTTTAAGGCTACCAAGCAGTTAGATTTCATCTGCAAGTTCCGGGGATGCCTCCCAAAGGGAAAAGTGGTTCCGGAAAAGCAGGGAACGGGGAGGAGTCTGGGAGTGACGGTGCTGACAAGAAGGCTCAGGGTCCCAAAGGTGGTAGCCATGCAGTAAAGGTCAGGCACAGTCTATGCAAAAAACACGGTAGAATCAAGGAAGCCATGAAAAAGTTAAAGTCTGGAATGCGATTCAATGAATTGGCCACACAATATAGTGAAGATCAAGCCAGGCAAGGGGAGATGGATTGGATGACCACTGGGTCCATGGTGGGACCATTTCAAGAAGCAGCATTTTCCTTTCCTGTGAGTGGGCTGGATAATCCTGTGTATACAGACCCTTCAGTTAAGACAAAATTTGGTTATCATATTATTATGGTTGAAGGGAGAAAATAAAATTGCACGAAAAGTTAAAACAGAAAAATATAATTCATGCTTTTATTTTATTTTTTTTTTTTTTTTTGCTTTTTGGGTCACACCTGGCAATGCTCAGGGGTTAGTCCTGGATCTGCACTCAGGAATTACTCCTGGTGGTGCTCGGGGACCATATAGGATGCTGGGGATTGAAGTCGGGCCGGCACAGACTTTCTGCGTGCAAGGCAAATGCCCTACCTGCTGGACTATCGCCCGCCCCATAGTTCATGCTTTTAAAAGGAAAAAATGAGAAAAATACTGCAGAATATATCGTTTCAGGTCACTTAATGAAAAACTGATTCTATTAAAATAAAACCATTATAGAAAGTAAGTGTTTAGTTTGATGTCAAGTCCATTGTGGAGAATTCCCAGTGTCAAAGTAGAACTGGCACTATCCAACCACACTTTACCAAACACCATATTCTCAAGGTACTCAAGGAACAGAGTTTTTGTACTATCATACTTATCTGAGAATTTTTTGATTACCTGCTACTTTCTCCCCTAGTTGACTCTGTTTTTAAGGGAGAGAAGTCTCTTGTTTTGTGTCCCGGGAACATTTAGGGACTTGACCCAGAAGAACATTGAGTAAATCTTTGCTAAATGAATTATGAGGTAGTGTCATGCCATACAAGTTCTTACAAGACCATCATCTTAGTACTGGATTATGAATAATTTATAACCTCAAGCCAATGATCTTTGACTCTTTTAGTACTTATCTGAAAAGTAAGTCACTATCTTGCTCATAGTGCAGGCCATAAAACGATAGCCAGGGAAGAATCTTTAAGAGAAAGCATCTTCAATAAGAGGAATGTGGGGCTGGAAGGATAGGGAAGGAATCAGAGCCCTTGTCCTGCATGTGGTTGACATGGATTAAGTCCCCAGAAACCCATATAGTTCCTTGAGCTTCCAGGAGTGATCCCTGAGTGAAGAGTCAGGAATATGTAAGCCCTGAGGACTCCTGGCTGTGGCCCAAAACATAAAATCACAGAGAGGGGAGAAAGGGAGAGAGAGACAGAGACAGAGAGATGTTTCTAGACCTTGGAAGTCACAGAACTGATCATTAGGAATCTGGGGTAATTGTAAAGCGCTCTTAGAAATGCTTATGATTAACCACATTTTAATTAGATATCAAAGGAAAGGAGAGGTACTATGGAAGACAGAGTTGTCCCATCAACCCCCACCCACAAACACAATCACTGTATCACTGTCTATCCGTTCATCATCGATTTGCTCGAAGTGGGCACCAAGGGCACCTTGCTCGCTCCAGGAACATAAAGAGCCTCAAACCATTCCATCAGGTCATGGGAATGAGGTCTATAATTGTTATTGGTATTTGGCATATCAAATATGACACGGTAGCTTGCCAGGCTCTGCCGTGTGGTTAGCAAGCACAACAGGGTCACTTTATTTTATCCCAAACAGTTTTAGCATAATATGAAACACCATGCCTCCATTCACTATTTTTTGTGTCACACCCAGCGATACTCAGGAATTACTCCTAGTGGAGCTCAGGGGACCATATGGGATGCTGAATTTGTGCTTGGGTCAGCAAATGCCCTACCCCTGTTTTATTGCTCCAGACCATTCACTTTTGAGCAGTTACACCTGATTCTGTCACAACCGCTCTGTGCCTTATGTTTTCAGCTTTAACACGAGGATAATACACTAATATCACTATACACATTATCCACTTAGGACTGTGGTCATGATTAAATGAGATCCTGTGTGTGAGACATGTAATGCATTTTAGAAGTTCTCAGAAAATCAAAGTTAACATTCTACTTCTCTTCATATAAAGATTTAACAGATCAGGGACCAGGGAGAAAGCTCAAAGGCAGGAAGTGCTTGTCTGATACATATTGAGTTCCACGTTCAATCCACAGCACCACATGGACTCCTTAGGAACTACTGCAAGTGGGGACATTGGGTAGCCTTGGTGGCCCCAATACCACTGGGGAGGTCCAAAAATTTAAATGACCCTGCAGGATATACTGACCTTCACTTTTTAAATAGTTGTTGTTATTGTTGTTTTAGGGCCATACCCTACAGTGCTCAGGGTTTACTCCTGGCTCTGTGCTCAGGGATCATTCCTAGCAGCGCTCAATTAGACTTCTACTGAGTAGGAGACAGAGGGCTGTAAAGAAAAGTAATTCAACAGGCTCAAGTGACTATACAGGGTGAGAAGTATTCAATACAGGTCTACTGTGTGCAAGGTCAATATCCTACCCACTGTAATATCACTCCGGCTCTGATATGATATTCGTACATGCTGGCAAAAGTTGAACTCAAACACCAGTACTGTAAAGATGAAGTTAGGGGTTGGGGGAGAGCAATTTTCAAGAATCCAGAAGATGTCAAAAGAGTAGTGCATAGAGGATCATTCCCATCATCATCTACGGTGACTGCTGCTTCACATATCTGTCTCAACCCAAAGTCTACACTGTAATACAGAAAAAAAACTGCATCTGCAATCATGGAATACAAAGCAACTACCAAGATAATGCCATCACTAGAAATATCCCAGTACCAGAGAGAAGGGACACAAGTAGGCAACTAGTTCCTCAGTATTGTTCCTGCCTCCAGATTCTGATGTTTGAACAAGCAAACACAATATCCCATGTTATGGGAGCTTGGTTAATGCCTCCCAAAGTTAATTCACAAGAAGAACATTTCTGGTCATAAATACTTTTGTTTCCTGGTTCAATCCCTTTCTATCTCCTGTCCCCTTAGGTTGGCAGAATTTTATATTCTGTGATTAGTTTCAGTGCCCTGAAACTTGAATATTGATTATGAAACAGTGTGGAAATATTAACAGGTTGATTTGAAAGGAGAACTTAGGATAGAGAGATAGTACAGCTGGTAAGGTGTCTGCCTTGCACGTGCCTGACTCAGATTCAATAAACTTTGGCATCTGATATGATCCCACAAGCACCGCCAGGAGCAGTTCTTAAGAGCAGAGCCAGGAGTAATCCCTAAGCATCACCAGGTGTAATTCCCTCCCCCAAAAATATAGAGGTTGGAGAGTTAGTACAGTGGGTACAGAGTTTTCCTTGCATTCAAC